>PVHP010037478.1:0-17386 GCA_004024765.1 Zapus hudsonius
GCAGTGATGAGCAAAGTCATAATTCACAGGCCATGTAAGGAACAAAGAGACCATATGTGGGTTAGCGACTAAATGCTCCTCATGGCTTTCCTTTGAGCTTTTGAAGTGATGATGCTTACTCAAGAAAGATGAAAATCAAAAAGGAAGGGAAGTGTACCCCAGCCCAGTGGTGATTGGTAGAGTAATTGTGGGCATGGCTCAGGCTGATAGCAGCTTCTATTTAATCAATGTTGACAAGGCTGGGGAGAACTGGTCAGGTCCCAAGAGGTAGTGTTTTACTCGGAAATCCACTCAACCTAATTTCAGTAATGTAGGGCTGCGGAGGGGTCTGGATGGGAGCCAAGAAACAGGCCCATTAGAGCTCCATGTGGGCTCTGGCGGCTGGGAACACTGCCATCCCTGCCATCTCCCCCTACCCCCAGCAGCATGGCAAGCAGACAGCCTTGCTGCATATGCTCCTGGTGTTTGCTCACCAACAAAAGCAGCACACACCCGCTCTTCTCGTCCTATCCTTTCAGGAAAATAAGCAGAACACATGAAGACCAGAACTGCTTCTTCCAGAGTCCTTTACCGCAAGGATCGGAGAGCCAGGTTGGCTGGTATCTTTCAAGGACCACTGTGAAATTTTCCATTCCTTTTGTCTTTTAAGATCACCATCACACTGTTTCAAATGGTGAGGGAAACAGCTCACATCTTTACTGCTCTCTTGATGTGAATGGTAGCAGAGAAAAGCACTTGCTGAACATATCTAACCTATGTGAAGCTTCGTGTCCAATCCCAAAGGAAAAGAGGAATTCTAGAGCATTAGATGTGGGTTAGGAATGTGAAAACTACCAGTAAGGGTTTTCATTGTTTTCAAAATGTATGACATTCATTAAGAATACTCAACAGTCAAATTACAGTATGTTCATACATTAAAGTTCTCAATTTAAAAAAATTGAAAACTATGAAACAAACCTCACAAATCCAAAAGAAGTGACACAAGATTCATTGTGCCCCTTTAGGCTGAACTCTTACACAGCTATTTTCTTTCTTTACTATTCTTTCTCTAACAAATAGCACAGCATTCTTATGACCACCAGCACATAGGTCTGAGTGTGTAGGTGTTTTTGCTTTGTGTTTCATTCCCCAGTGCTCTGTGTCCAGTTCATTGGACACTATGTGGCTAATTGGGTAAATAACTGAATGAACACATATCCCGTTCCATTTTGAAGTATCCTTCAGCTTTGGAGCATTAATAATAGATGATGTTATTATCTATGATATTGACTTTCTCTTTATAAATTAACATATAAATGATAAAATTCATGGGGGCTTCCAGTGAACCTGCTTTAAAAAGCCAAGGCTAAATTGTCATAACAAAAGCAGGACACAGTTTTCCAAATACTAAAATCATCTGTCCAAATTGCTCCCATACACCTTTTGAAACTAGGCAGTATTCATGTTTAAATTATGACAAGGAGAAAATAGTCCAAACAAGGTTTTGAGCCCCTAGTTGAAGCTTCTCCTATAAATAAAGCTGTTCACTGCTGAAAACATTACCATGTTTCATTTGTAAGTTCTTTCAATTTCATATCCCCAAATAAATATTCTTTTCCTCTTAGTGAAAACCACTAAAACACATCATATTTTGTGTGTGATAAACTCCTATGAGTTTATATGAGGAGTTGGTTTTGCCCTAGTGTGAAGACGAATTTGGGAAGATACCATCATTATGATAACCAAAGACTTCACTGACCAGGTTACACACACACACACATCATCTGTGTGTTTTAGCCTGTTGATATTACAAGATACTATAAAATGGGTAACTGTTAAATAACAGAAATGTACTTCTCAGAGTTCTGGCAGCTGGTAAACCCAAAGTCAGGCTAGCACCTGATTCAGTTTGTCATTTGGGTGCCTGATGAACCCTTCTCATTGCATTTTCACATGGTGGAAGGAACTTCCTCACTATACCTTTAAGAAGACCACTAATTGTAATCACAGTTGCTCCATCCTCATAGTCTAATCACCCTCTGAAAGTCCCTCCTCTTTATACCAACACCTTCGAGTTAGGAATTGAACATATGGATTTGGGAGACACGAGTATTCAGACCCTAGCACAGTGATTCACTCAGTCTTGCTTTATCTATCAAGCTTTTGTCAAAATAACAGTATTGATATTAGTTTTCATGCTTCATACAAGTAAAAGGTTTATTCAGAGCTGAAAGAGGAGAAACATGCTAGAGTGCCCCCTCCCCGTGTGGGACTTCTGCCTCACATCAGCATGTGCACATCAGGCTCATTTGCAAGCTCCAGGTCTGGTTTCTTCATGCACTTGTTTGATGCCACTTGGCATTGAAAACTCTCACTTCTGGCCTGTATAGCTTCTAGAGCCTCTTCAGTGACAACTGCCACAGAGGGGGGTTGATATCTAGATGAGGAATGTGGTTATTTACCCTAATTGGACTGTGGTTATTAGAGTGACCAGCTGGCTTCAGCCATTCATCTGTCTTTGACACACACCATGATGATCAAAGGGTTTTATTTTTTTCACAAAATACTGAAGATTACATATTAACATATCACTAGTACTTACAAATTATGTAATTAGTGACAGAACGTGCCAAGACCAGATTTCATATTATGAATGACTAATTACATATCTACCATTTTGAGCTGATTTAACAAGACCAACTTTTTGACTGCCTAGGCTCCATGGCTCTAAATCTGTGGACTCGTGTCCTGATTCCTACTGAATCCATCTGTCCTGTGTCAAGATAAGATGATATAAAGTAGAAGCTACTTGATGGGTTGTTTCCTGTGCTAGAATTGGTTGCCGCTTACTATCAATGTGTCTGACTTTAGGGAAATTGGTGACTAGGCTGCACCTGGGCTTCCCCAGCTATAAAATAATGTGATTAAGGCACCTGTCAGGATGAAGTGAAGTAATGCAAGTCTACAAATACCTGTTCTGAGCCCTTATTAAGAGCTTAGAAATACTCGCTTTTGCTGCTTTATACAAAGGACCAAGACTGTCACAATTTCGAGTTGCTTCTAGACATCAAGGCTGCTGAGTAAAACCAGTTAGAAAATATAAATTTCCACCTATATGGTCAACATGATTTATTGTCTCTAGTCGGTTGTTTAGGGTGACCTTCAGTGGAGAAGAAATAAGGTAGCAACATGAAGTTATCCCCTGCATGCAGGTGCAAATGGACCGCTTTCTAAATAACTAGGATCCTACTTAAAACAAATTCTTTTTCTGAGGTTAAGATCTTTCACAAATTCATGGTTAGTGTTCCATCAAAGTAGGTCTATCTAGGGTAGGTATAAATCCACACCTGAATGTGAATTTCATTTATTTTCATGTAGGTTCTTTATAAGAAAAAGATTTTTAGCTGACCTTATTTTGTAACTGTGAAAGATTGGTACTTTTCAGTGTTTTGCCCTTCCAATTTTGGTTTTTCTCTCTGTAATTTCTCTACTGCTGACAACAATTCCACTGAACCCACTGATCTGATCTGCAGTACTTCTATGAACTAGTCAGCCCTTCATTCTGCTAAAACAAAGATGACCCCTCTGTTCAATGTTCACTGTATCAAACTGAAAAAATGCTCATGTATCATGAAAAATAAAATGCATTTACAATTACTTGTATGTAATCACCTGAATTGTTTCAGTTAAATGCTTGGCATTTCCTTTTGCAATTATCAAACTGAAAATCATTGATTATTATTTTATGATTTTTACATTCTGGAGCCCAGACTTTTTAACCTGTTTTATAGGTCACCAAAAGCTTGTAGATTCCAGTTATTTGGTTTCTAGAGCTGAAATGGTCAAACAGGCATGCTCTTGATCTGTACCACACATCTATTCCCCTGCTGTAATACAGCAGACAGGATAAGAGAAGACCCGAGTTTCAATCCTGGCATTGCCATCGATAAAGCATATGATTTTAGAGAACATATCTTTATTTTCTTCAATTTCATCATCTGTAAAATGAAGATACCTATTTATTTTTTTATTCAACAAATATCCATTAAGGGATTTCTCTAAATTAAATCTAGGCTAGACCTTAGGAATCCAAGGGTTAGCACAAATAGATATTGTTGTCTTTAAAAAGTTTGTGTTTAAGTGACTGGGTGATCTTAAAAATCCCTTTAACGGATAGCACTCTGTGCTTGGGAATTTTCCTGTCTGTTAAAGACATATTATGGGAGATAGCAGTTAGAATCAGATATTTACTGTTAACATTTTTTCACTATCTCCTCAGTATATAAAATAATGTTTGCCACATTGTGTGTGTACATCAGCTAATTGAGCAAGTAAATAAATAGATAATAAATACATTTAAAGAATTTGAAGGGTTGGGGAGATGGCTCAGCAGTTAAGGAACTTGCCTGCAAAGCCTAATGATCCAAGTTTGATTCCCCAGGACCCACATATAGCCAGATGCACAAAGTGCATCTGGAGTTTGTTTGCAGTGGCTAAAGGCCCTGGCACACCCAGTTCTCTCTCTTTCTCGTCTCTGTCTCTCTCTCTCTCTCTCTCTCTGCATGCAAATAAATAAACAAATGAATAAAATATTTTTAAAAAGAATTTGAAGCATTTAAGGAAAGAATTACAAATGTTGAAGCTTTCTTAATAGGGAATTAGAAACGATGATGTCATGTCATAATGAACAGATTTGTGCCAATTTTCACCTTTGTCCTAGGCCCAGGCAAAGGATGACAAGACAAACTGATGGCAATGGGAAGATTTAATCCGATTCCAATGAAGGATAGAATGTGAGGCTGCCTCTCAAAATCACCTGCACCTTTGATTTGCTGTTGATTCACTTTGAGTGATTTCCCTCTCTATTCCACAAGTATAAATTTCTTCTCACTTTACCCAGCCCGTCCCCTACTTTCTTTTGAGTTTCATAATTATTCTCAAAGCATGAATAATAGTTCCAAAGGTTTTATTTTAGTGGAAGATATTTTCTTTCTTTCTTTCTTTCTTTCTTTCTTTCTTTCTTTCTTTCTTTCTTTCTTTCTTTCTTTCTTTCTTTCTTTTTTCTTTCTTTTTTGAGGTAGGGTCACACTGTAGCCCAGGCTGACCTGGAATTCACTATGTAGTCTCAGGGTGGCCTTGAACTCATGGTGATCCTCCTACCTCTGCCTCCCGATTGCTGGGATTAAAGGCGTGCATCACCATGCCCGGCTAGTGGGAGATATTTTCAATTTCTGCTTCTAGAGTTGACCCTTCTTTGTGCTTCTGGGTCATTAAAATCAGTATTTCTTCCTTTTAGTTTGAAAGAGGCACTGAAAATGATACTTTTTGGAACAGATAAGGATATTAAACTGACTTTGGCATACTTGTGGTATCCAAAAGTTTGGACAGGGTGAGGGAGCTATAAGAAATGTCTGAAATAATTCCAGGATGCTATCAAAGGACCTCACTGAAATAAGTCTAGAAGCTTTCTTCTGGAAGAAACTAAGTGATGCATTAGCACACCAGAATTCTACTCCTTGTGAAATATTGATGCATAGAATTCACAATAATCAGAACTGAGCTCATTTCTTCCAAAAACTTGGACAGATACAATGTTCTTCAAGAGTTAATAATTGCCATTTGAAAAGCTGCACCCTTAACAAGTCTTTTAACTGCTGAGTTATCTCTCCAGTCTACCCTTAACAAGTCTTTATGGGTAGCAGCAAATAGTATTCCTACAGTAGACACATTTTTGTGGTGGTGTCCAATGAGTCATGAACCCTACAAAACAAGGAAGACAAAATTATTAGCTATCAATGAATCATTGTAAATTGATTGTAAATCATTATAAAATTGTCTATCATAGTTACTTTATTTACCAGACAAGTCAGGTTTAATTATAGAAACCACAAACATTTAAAAAAGATAGACATTTTCTACTACTGAAAGTCTTTAAAATAATGTTAGTAGGTATACAAAGAAGGAATTCCAAAAGCATGTTTGAGAGTGGTGGTCTTATTTGGATATAAATATTATATGGAGATATAGATATGTATTTGTAGATATTCTGAGTGACTTGAAATATGCATACTTGAAAGGTGTGTGTGTGTGTGTGTGTGTGTGTGTGTGTGTGTGTGTGTGTGTGTGTGTGTGGAGAGAGAGGAATTTTATATGTAAACTTTGCAAATTGGTCATTGGTCATATTCCCATTGGGTTATCTCTTCTGTTTCTTCTCCACCCTCATTCCACTGGGGATCATCCTCAGTTAGGTTATGCTCACTGTGGGGTCATGAATCCACCAGTTAGTCTCTGTGGGAGGAGGACAGTGTCTCAGAGTACACCTTCTCACCCTGTGGCTCTTACAGTTTTTCCACCCTCCCTTCTGAAATGTTCCCCGAGCCTTGGAGGCCAGGTTATAAGTCTCCTATAGTATTGAGCTCTCAGCAGCCTCCGATTTCTAATTTAATGAGTTTTGAGTCTCCTCAGTGTCTACTACCCTCCCCTCTAGAGAAGGTTTTCAGGCTAGCAGTGAGAACATCATTTATATTTAATCCACTGCTACCTTTATAATGTTTCCTGAACCCTGGCAGATGTTAGAGATGACTCATCTTTGGGCAGTCAGGTTTCTTTTCTTGTTATGCTGATGGGTCTCGAGTTTCTCTGGTATTCCATGGCATGTGTAAAACGCATTCTCTAACCAAGAGTGAGGTCAGCCTGGATCAGAGGATAAATAATTTAGAAGACTTTTTGATGGTCATAATCTCTCCTTTTAGCCAATGAAGTTTTTCTAAGATCCATGACTTTCCAAGCCAAAGGCTTCTGACATGGTTATCAGCACCAGGTGTTGACTTCCCTCTCACTGAGTGGGCCTCATATCCAATCAGAGAACCATTGATTACCCCATAACCTTCATGCCTTGGTTGCACTGGTGTGAGTATCTTGCCTGGCTGGTTGACTTTGTAGTTTGCAGGATCCACTGCTTGTTCACATTCTTGGTGACCACCATCCCCCAGCACCTCACATAAAGCTTTCCAGAATATGAGAACTAGCCAAAGGGAGCTGGCTTCCATGAGAAGGTGTCTCATCTCTGAGCCTGGGACTACCATTTTTCACAAGGATCAGCAATTCCCTGGTCTCCTCTCCCAGAGTACTGGGGCTATATGGGTGTGTGGTCATGCCCAGTTTTTTATGTGAGTACTGGGGACTCAAATTTAGACAGTCTCAGATCCCCTCAGGCTGTCATGATGTGTGACAAGGTGGTCTAACCCACTGAGCAATCTCCTTAGCCTAACACATACATTTTAAAGAAGTTCTTCTAAAAGTTTCTTAACTGGGCCATTTCTCCAATCTTAGCATCTCCTCCCCAAACCAAACCCATTTTCTTAAGCAATGTTGGTTTAATCCCCTTAATGCATAGATGTATGTTGATTTTTCTCCAGCATTTTCAAAGCCTACATATTACTTTCAAACTAAATTCAAATCTGCTAGCCTAGTAAGATTCCCTTGCCTCCAGTTTATCTTTCTAATAAAAAACTAGCACTTAAGTAAGAGAAGAAAAAGCAAGAGACTCATTTGAAAAAGGCATAGGTTTTCTCAACACTAAGAAATATGCAGATAATAAACATCAATATGATAGCATTCCTGGTCAGTACCCTTAGGAAGGTCTTGCCTATAGAGTTGGCCTATGCCTGGAACCTGACGGGGTTCACAACTACCTATTTGGTAAGTGGTTCCCTGAGGTCTACATCCTTGTGCAAACAATATGGCTTATGTTGAACATGAGATGCTGGTCAGAGGACATCTACATGACCAGCCATCAATGCAAACCATAGATTTGTAGGCTCGGGTGAGCTTCCTATGAGATGGTGTCTCATGTGTGTTCTCACAGTTCATGGCTGGAAGAATTAAGCACTTGCTTATCACTCCATGGGGAGAAGATACACGGATGCTTGTGTCTGTTTCCTCTAACTTTTGCTCCATGCAGTTTTCCCTGGTACTTATTTTGTTTTCTGTCCTTCCACTTTAACAAATGATGGGTCATAAACAGGGCTACTTCCTGAGTCCTGCAAGTCCTCCCAGCAGATAATTGAACCAAAGGGTGGACTTGGCTAGGAGTAGGGGTTGGTAATACATGATTCTAGGACACATGGCTTCTCTTTAGACAGGCTCCGTATTAGCAAGATATCATCTGGTTTCTATAGGGAATATATATGTGTGTGGGGTGCACATGTGTGTGGGTGCACCTGTGTGTGTGGTGCACGTGTGTGTGGGGGTGTACATGTGTGGGTACACATGTATGTGGGGAGGTGCATATGTGTGTATGCACATGTGTGTGGGGTGCATGTGTGTGCTGCACATGTGTACATGTGTGGGGGTCCACTTATGGGTGTGGGTGCACTTGTGTGTGTGGGTGCACATGTTTGGGGGAGTGCAAGAGTGTGTGGGCACGTGTGTGTGGTATACATGTGGGGGTGCACATGTGTGTGGTGCACATGTGTGTGGTGCACATGTGTGTGGGGGTGTACATGTGTGTTTGGGGGTGCACATATATGTAGGGGGTTCACATGTATGTGGGTGTGCATATTTGTGTGGTGCCCATTTGTGTGGTGCCCATGTGTGTGGGGTACGCATGTGTGCAGGTGCATGTGGAGGCCAGAAAACAACTTTGGGTACTACCCTGAGGAATGCCTTCTACCTCATTTGATACAAGAAAGCTCTCTCATTGGTTCAGAGCTTAATAATTAGGCTAAGCTGGGTGGCCAGCAAACCGTAGGTGTCTCTGGTCTCTGTGTTCCCAACACTGGGATTACAGGCACATCATCACACCTGACATGTTTACTGGGGATCAAACTCAGGCCCTCATGCTTGCAAGGCAAGCACTTTGCTGACTGAGCCATCTCCTCAGTTCCTAGATTATGGTCACACCTAACCTGCTGTCCTAGTAAGTATTGACTGACACCTCAGGCGTTGAGAAGAGAAGGGTACAAAGGAGGAAAGAAAGCTTCACCCTTCTCAAGGAATTCTCTCTCTTTCTAATTAAGCTCACTATTAAGTAGCCCTCCTTAGCTCCAATATGAGGTAGAAATCCAGGTATTCCATTTTCTAAACTTTATATTGCTAGAAATGAAAGGCAAGATGCTGAAATGAATTTTCAACGATCCATATAAATATCTGTCATAATTATTCTAATATTCATGCAATAGGAAAAGAAGATTGTGGGTGATTCCCTAGTGACACTCTGTGATTCTGTGTGTGGATATCTTGATCGGGAAGCTGAAAGGTGATTGGATAACTTGCCCCTGACATCATGTCTTTATTCCTGCATTCTTCCATGTGTGCCCCCACATGGTTTTCTTGAGGTGAAGTCTTCAGAACTGAAAATTGTATTACTGGCATATTAACAATCTCTCGTTAATCCCATTAATCTCTTAATGCTCCTATAATGGCACGAAAGAGCATTTTATACCACTGAACAAACAGATGTGACAAAATACTAATCCTTCCCTCTTCTTTCCCTCCTCAGAAGCTGTAGATGAAACCAAACCTAAGGAAAGTGCCCGACAGGATGAGGGGAAGGAAGAAGAATGTGAGGCTGACCAAGAACATGCCTGAGCTTTCCAACATGGCTTTCCACGTTCCCCCACCTCCTAAACCCTCTCTCCCTCCGTCCCTCAGCTCCACTCTGAAGTATCCCTTCCTATCCCGCTCACATCTGTGAGTCTGTCCTTACCCACCTGCGAACCCTCTTTCTCTCTGTGTGGCAAACATTTAAAAAAAAGCAGGAAAGATCCCAAGTCAAACAGTGTGGCTTAAACATTTTTGTTCCTTGGTGTTGTTATGGCGAGTTTTGGTAATGATGATCCAATCATTTTGGGAAATTCTTGCACTGTATCCCAGTTTTTTGATCTGGTGCGTGTGGCCCTGTGGGAGTCCCACTTTCCTATCTATTCTCTCTGTTCCAAGTGTGTGTGCAATGTTCCGTTCATCCGAGGAGTCCAAAATATCGAGTGAATTAAAAAACCATTTTTGTTTCCTCATTTTCAATGTGATGATGGAATGAACAAAAAGGAAAAAAAATCCAAAAACCCAGTTTGTTTTAAAAATAAATAATAAATAAAGCAAAATGTGCCAATTAGCGTAATGTGTGGCTCTGAGGCTCCTTTTTCAATCTGAATATTAATAAATCATGAAAATAATCAGAGTTTAACGAGTCTGTGTTTCTGTTCCACTTTACTGTTTACTGGGTTGGATTGACACATTGGGATCTTACATTCATTGTTTCCCTAGCTTCAGCCTGTCACCAAAAGATAAGTCAGACAGACAGATAGGTAGATAGACAGGCACCAACGATTTCAATACAACCTAAAGCAGAAGTACAGAGACCCCCCTAAGACCTCAACAATAAAGCAGCCTTAATACTCACCCATCATGACTCAGGGAACTGAGCAGAGGAGGGGGTGGAAAGATTGTGAGAGCCATGGTGGGGAAGAATATCCAGAAATATGGCCCCCCTCAGTAACAACATACAAAGGGGGGTGGAACCGGGTTGACTCCTAGGCTATTCATAACCACCTATCCCATGGACTGATCCAGAATGCCCATGGAAGGAAATTGGGTAAACGGGGATACCAACTCATTATTTACTCATTCAATGTATCTAATTATGGAAGATAATAATAATAATAATAATAATAATAATAATAATAATAATAATAATAAAGAAAGTCCTGATAAAGGAAACACAGGCCCTGGTTAGGAACCAATGAGTCCTCAAAGGGATTGCAAAGCTTTCTAGGGCTACTGTAACAAAATACCATGGACAGCATTCCTTAAACAACAGACATTTGTCAGGTCACAGTAAGTAATGTAGTATTTGTTACTTACAATTCTGAATTCCAGAGATTTGCAGTGTTGAGTCCAAGGCTGTAAGAACATAATTGCTGCAGGCTTCTCTCAGTGGCTTACAGGTGGATGGATGTCTTCTCCCTGAATCTCTTCTTACCTTCCCTCTATTTATGTTCCTTGTGATAAATTTGTTCTTTTCATATAGTCATATTGGATTAGGGGCCACCCCAATGTCTTAATTTTTAACCTGATTATTAGTACCCTGTTTTCAATAAGGTCACTTTCTGAGGCACACAGAGTTCACTCCATAGTAGCTTGCTCTTTATAAAGTAAATAACTTCAAGTATTTTCATGACTCTGGAGAAATTTGGTTTATCAGAGTGGTTATTCTAGGGTTGGCTAGATTAAATACTATAAAGATATCCATGTCTCTTATAAACTCCAAAGTTTTTATTGAGATGATTTATTTTATCCCAAATATTGAGATAATCCATCCTATTTTTTCTGGCTTATGAACTTCTCTGGGCTTATAAACCCCAAACAAGACAGGTGTTAAATTCTTGATCAGTTATACCCAATGCTCCAGCTGATAGTGGAATATATAAGAAAAGGTATGCCTTTAAACTCATCCATTATTAGTTATCATTGAAGTTCCTTTCCCTTCAGTTATCTACATACCTTCTGTTAGAAGGCAAATAGTTCTCACGGGGGGAAAAACATGTTTCCAAATCTTGAAATATCTATGTGGATTATTCCTTTCTAAATTTTGTGGTGCAAATTCATGAGATTATGAATTCCTTGCAGTAGTTGTGGTTTCCTTTTTCAAGACAAACATGTCAGAAGACTCTTGTGAGCTCCCTGAAATCATCTGCATGAGAATTTCTGAGCTTGCAAAAGAAAACTGGATCAAAGGAAAGCCCTGAGAATAATAAAGATCATGGCTATAAGTCATCTTAGGAAGCTCAACCTATAACTTAGTAACTCTGATCAGATCTATGTGAGGTTAATGCCTACGTAATGCCTCAAGGAAACTCAAGGCCACATGGAGTCTGGGTTCCTCATAGATAAAGGAGTTTGTTCTCTGGTGAGTAATGGTAAGTGAAGCTTTAATCAGTAGAAACCACTACAAAGACAATAGCCATAAAATACATAACATTTATTAAAGCAATCTGAGAATTTGACTTTTTTGGAATTGGCATCATTTCTCTGGAAAACATTTGAGAAAATGTTTGGGGTTCAATCATGACCTGAGTAGAATATCATCAAACATGGAAAAAGGTGTTAGACTAGGTATTCATGGATCGATGCTATCTTCTGCTGAATAGTCAAGAGGTAACGCATTGCTTTGGGAATATTCTTCTACTTAAATTTTTTTCTGTCAAGTAAATACCTTAATCTTTATCCTAAATCTATAGAACAACATTGTCATGACTTTGAACATGAAAACTTCGTTAAAGCACAATTCTAAATGTCTCCCACAAACTCCCCATTCACATTGAAAGCAATGGTATGAGATATATTTTTAAGTTCATACTAATATGCATTGTTAGTTCTTTTCAACTTTGTGTCGAATTGGATTTTATTTTCCTTATGAGTATCAATTTTTGTTTTACTCATAAAGTTTTGGTTTTTTAATATAATTTTAAAAATTGGGAAGACACATTAGAGAGGCTTGTAACAGTTCTAAAAGACATACCAAATATCATTACAATGTTTTTCTTTGATACAAAACACGTGATCAGACTTGTGCATAGGGTAATGATGAGAAGTGTGGATACCTCAAGAAACAGAAACATACTCAAAATTCTAAAGCAACAGGAGTTATTGATACTAAAATATCCACTAGATTATTTTGAAAACCAAGAACTAGGTTAAGGACAAGTACAAAAGGCTTCAGGATAGACGGCTGATCCTCTCAAATAGTAACAAGATCCTACTGGTATAAAAACATGCCTTTGTCTGCAGGAAATAGGTTCTTTTGACCAAACTACAGTATTTGGGTCTAAAATGTTCTGTCATTATGTGCTATCACTTGAGTTTCTTTGAAGATGAAGGGATTTCCAAAATAGAACTTTTTACCCGTACATTGATGAGCCTGTAATTATTTTTTCCATCTTCTACCTGGTGTCATAGGTCAGAAATCTAGAAGTGGATTAATCTCCTTCCTTTTACATAACATTTAATTCATGCTGTCACTTCCAGAAGATAATGAGGATGAAACTTGTACTCACCATCCTCAACATTCAATTGAGGATGTGCAAGGGTGCTTTTTAAACTCTCCCTTCCTGTATCCAGCTCCTAAATTCAAGCAGGGAGGGGTTACTAAAGTCCTTTCAATTTCCCATATTAAAGACACTTGGAGATCTCAAAAATATGTATTTTTTAATTGGAAGCTTTAGGAAAACCAGTCCTACAATCAGAATGGGAGGAAGCTCGGACAACAGAAAAATCAACTTCACAATTTCTATACATTATCATTAAAGATCTCTGCAGGTTCCATTAACTTTTTAAAACCTTCAAATACATAGTCTGTTGTCATGGAAACATAGCTTCTATACGCCTGAATATAATAAAAAAATAACTTATTTGCTGAGCCTTCTAGAGAAATGTCAGTTAATGAGGAGAGAACTCTAGAAATATGGAGTTCTTTAATTTCAAATAGAACTTGTATCTTTCATTCCTAGACAGTTAAAACACATGTCTACCTATCATAGCTGCAAGGCCTGCTTCCATGCTCAGCACTTTTAGTCACATATTTACCTGTATGTAATTATAATTTTGTCTTAACTTCCTGGAAACGAAAACAGTGACAATAAATGTGGACATGATTATAGTTATGAAGATGAGTGTTAAAGCAGCAAGGATGTGTTGTTTGTGAACTTTTCAGTAGATTGGTTGCCTAATTTGTTTTCTTACAGGTAGGTGTCATTGTTGGTAATCACAGCATGCTGAGTGTCACAGATGGTACCTTCAACCATACATGCTCAATGAACTCAGATAGCTATGTATAGGAGAAAATATTATTACTGGTTAGTCTCATGGTACCTAAGACCAAGGTAGGGAAGCATGTAGAATTCTCATAGGAATTAGGTAGTTTTATTCATTGATTATTCAAACAATGTCATTTAGTTGTAGAAAAGTAGAAAACATAATAAAAAAAAACACATAAAAGTAACCTACAGCTGAGACTCAAAACTCCCCAAAGTGCCGAGAAGTAAAAGTGGAGTGTTCAGCACTAAGTGAGACATCTCTATCACACCTTCCAAGGCTCAGAGACCATTGCTGAAGAGGTGACAGAAAGCACTTAAGAGCTGGGGTGGAGAGATGGCTCAGGGGTTAAGGTACTTTCCTGCAAAGCCTGGTTCAATTCCCCAGTACCCATGGAAAACTAGATGCACAAAGTGGTGCATGCATCTGCAGTACATCTTCAGCAGCAGGAGGTCCTGGCACACCTATTCTCTCTGTCATTCTCTTTCTCTCTCTTTCTGATTGCAAATAAATAAATAAAATGTATAAAAAAGAAGCAGAAAAAAAAAGAAGCAGAAAATAATTTAAGAGCCAAAGAATGGAGAGGTTTGCTTTGCAATATTGTTTTCTAGACACAAAGTGACCATGATATTCATGACCTCAATGGCTGAGACTCACATAATATGAAGGGGAAAATAATGATCTCAAAATAGAAGAGAGACTGGTTGGAAAGAAAAAGGGATTCAGTGGATGAGGAATTTGGAGTGGAAAAAGGGAAGGTAATAAGAGGGGATTACAATCATGGTATACTGTCTTTATGTACAGAAATTTTCAATAAAGAGTTAAAAAAGTTAAACCACACCACACTGAAAAATAAATGCCGTTAATTAGCATTTAGAGGTTAAATATTCTATAGCCAGCCTGTTTCTCTGCCTTTGTCAATTGCCATAGGTACTAGTTCTTTTTCTTGTGACAGAATGTTGGACCGAATAGACGTCAGGGGAGACAGATTTCCTCTGGCTCACAGTTTAGAGGGTGTGGGTTCTTCATGACAGTGAACGCATAGAAGCTGGGGTGACTTGTTCTATGGAAGCAGTAGATTGTGGTGGATTCCCTCACAACTCATCAGAGACCTTGGGCTGGAAGCAAGACCAGGCTATATCCCCCAAGACCTGTCCTTAAAGACCTATGTCAACCAGTAAGGCTCTATTTGCCTAAGGCTCCACAACCTCTTCAAAGTGTGCCAGCAGCTGGGAGCCAATTGTTTAAGCCTGTGGAGGACATTTCATACTGAAGTCATAACACCACATTTCATCAGTCATCTATCTATCATCTCTCTCCATGTACATATGGAGAGAGAGCTGCATATAGACACACACACATATAACAAAAATGGGCTCATGCTATGCACATTACATTATTTTATAAACTGGATTAGACATTCCACAGAATATCATAGAATTCTTTTTATATGGAGGTGGTAGTTTGAATGTATGCCCCTTCCTAGTGTTATTAAATTTGAGTTTTCAGCTTCTGCCCCTAGCAGGCAGACTCCTGCTACAAGGAGTCACTGGGATCAGATCTGAATTTGAGCCTAAGGTATACAGATGGAGCTCTGTTGGTCCTTCAGGCTGTGGTGCTGGCTGGGTGAGTGTCTCTCTGCTTGGATCTGTGGAAGGGGGGCAGCCTCTCCCACCATCAATAGAACTTCCACGGGATCTGTAAGCTTCAAATAAATCTTGTTCCTCCCATACACGGTGTCTGGTTTGGAAGTTTATTCCAGAAACTTGAAGCTGACTACAACAATGGACATGTGCACATTTAAGAAAATGCATTTTAATAACTATATTTTATGTTACTCTTAGAAGAGACTTTATTTGACTAAGGCTATAAAATTGAGAAAATATCAGAGAACATGAGTTCTGAAAGACTTCTGATACAGCTTATCACATTAGAGGCAAAAGATTTTTAAAATGTATGGATACATTATTAGTGCCTATAGAGACCTATGGAAGGCTGACACAAAAGAAAAAAATGCCATTCCAACAAGACCTTACCCAAGTTCTGTCCCTTAATTTGAACCAAGTATGAAAGTTACTGTGATGGTTTGATCCAGATGTCCCCCACAAACATATGTGTTCTGAATGCTTGATCCCCAGCTGATGGCAGTTTTGGAATTGGAACCTCATTGAAGCTGTGATGTTGTGGGCGGGTTTATGGTGGTTATAGCCAGCTTCCCCTTGCCAGTGTTTGGCACACCTTCCTGCCAGTGTTTGCAGTGCTGTGGTGGAGGTGATGTCCACCCTCTGCTCATGCCATCGTTTTCCTTGCCATCATGGAGCTTCCCCTCAAGTCTGTAAGCCAAAATAAACCCATTCCTCCACAAGCTGCCATTTTGGTTAGGTTCTTTGTCAAAGCGATGAGAAAGCTGACTTTAACAGTTACCAAAGCTCTGAAGTCAAAACTTTGTGTTGCACAGCCTACTGACTTTCTAATGTTAACCCCACAGAGCTACCTGCTCATGGATGTGTGGCAGAATGGTTCTGCCAGGCCCAGAAAGGGAATCTCTGGAAGGAACTCCCTACTGCCCAATAATATAGTCATTAAGCTAAAAATGACCCATCTTTATTCAAAAGACTTTTAAATTTTAGGTAGTTTCATGTTAATTTCGATTGTGAAAATATTGCATTCAAATACTACCTTGTTTAGTAATTTTGTTAATATTCTATAGATTTTGGACTTGAAGCCTACTGGTCTCGTTGTTCCTAAAAGAAATGTTAGAATTATTGGTTCCCAGATAACTTTGTTGGAATGTCCCCCAATGGTCCATGGAGCTGAGGAACCTGTTCCTTGGTCGGGCACTGTTTGGGACATGGTAGTGATACAGGTACTTTGGGTTTCCTGTATGCCGATGCACCAATAATTTGGGGTGTCCCTGGATTCTTGTCCTATGAACTCAAAGAATAGAATTCACAGACCAGAGGATAAGGTTCAGAAATATTTTAATATAACTTAAAGCTTTAGAAGGAAGAGGAGTATGGGGGCTCACGCCTAGAATCTAGAGAAAGAAGCAGGGTGGAACTCTTGCCCAGGGAGGCAAGAGGAGGTTTGTGAAACCACATGAGAGAAGGAGGCAGAGATCTTGCCCAGAGAGGCAAGAAGGAGCTAATTTGGCTTATGGACTCGAGGGGAGACTCCATCCTGGCAGGGAAAATGATGGCATGAGTAGAGGGATGGACATCACCTCTGCCACAGCACTGCAAACCATGGCAGGAAGGTGTGCCAAACACTAGCAAGGGGAAGCTGGCTTATAACCCCATAAACCTGCCCCCAACAACACAGATCTAGCAAGGTTCTAATTCCTGAATTGCCATCAGCTGAGGATCAATCACTGAGAACACATTCTTTTGTTTATGGGGGACACCTGAATCAAACCATGACACTGGTGAGGATCAGAGTTTCTGTCCTTTAGGAAGGGTGTAATCTTAATCTAGAAATCTTTCCTGGAGGGTGTGACATCCAAGCTTTTGCAGGTTTAGTAACCTTTCCTGCTTTTAGTCAAGGAATAAAAATCTGTTCATTTTTGGTGTTCTGTTACCTTTTGGGCCCAGTGAGA
>PVHP010037480.1:4884-17334 GCA_004024765.1 Zapus hudsonius
AGTCCTTGTGGCAAGGGATCCTGTATATCTTAGTACTCATCCCGGTCTTCCTGGCCCAAGTGTGTTGTTACTGATGGGTGCCATGCCTCCGGACAGTCTCCCCCACCACGGCTCTCACAATCTTTCCGCCCCCTCTTCCGCTCAGTTCCCTGAGTCGTGGTGGGTGACTAATAAGGCTGCTTTAATGTTGCGAGCTTAGGGGTCTTTGTGTCAAAAATCCTTGGTTTCTGTCTCAATGGCCTATCCTGTGTTGATTGAATGACTGTGGTTATAGGTCCCTTGTTCATCTGTCATTGTCTGCTGGGTTCCCTATGGATCCTCCCTGATATGACTGTGGAGGCTCCTCTCTTGCCAGGATCTCAGCCATCGGCCTATGGTTGGTTGGTAGGGTTAGATGGGCCACAGCTCTCTCATTGCATCCTGAAAAACACAAACACAATTGGCTTATCCTGAGTTGGTTGAATGGCTGTGGCTATGGGTCTCTTGTTCATCCCGTCCTTCTCTGCAGGGTTTCATATGGATCCTCCACAATATGACTGTAAATAGAGAATTAGGAGCCTCTCCTAATTCTCTATTTATAGCAATATTTTTTTAAATATTGCGCTTAGTAACATTTATAGAAAACCAACTTAGAGAAAAAGGATTGTATAGTTTATCAAGAAGATTGTTTACATGTTCTACTGAGTTTATCAATCTTTTAAGAATTTAGGAAACCAAGTCTTAACCATTCAAGATTTACTAAAAATCTGTTGTACAGCAGCTTAATTTTAAGCTATTTGTTCAGAATTCTTCTCCCAGATGATATAGGAAGTTTGGATGCCTCAGCCAGTGAAGGTAGACAAGAGGCTAAGAGGACATCAGTGTGCTAGTTCCTACTGAGCTCCAGGTCACTGAGCTCCAGGTCACTGAGTTCCAGGGCATGAGATGACATCTTGAAAATGATTTCATAACCCTGGTAAGCCACCCTTCCTTTTGAGCAGAGAGACTATGGAGGTCCCAATGATTGGACTCTAAAATCTGCACATTCTCTGAAGGAAAGAGTCATTATAGAGGGAAATGACATCAACACTTCTAAGGAATACTTGGTCAGCAAGACTCTAACTCATCCCAACAGATGGCTCAATGGATAGAGGAAAGACTAAAGTAGTTCAGGGGCTCCTCCCAAAAGGCTAAAATAACCTCAAAGGAGCCTCAACAGGCCTTAGATTCCATAGAGTTCCTTATTCTCTTCTCAGTGTGAGCGTTTTTGAGGTTCTTGACAGGCATCAGTTCCTGGATGATGGAGCCCAATATTTCCACAAACTAATTTCTAGATTCAATGAGATAAACAGCTATCAAAGAACGTGGACCTCAGACTGCCTAATCCATCTGGAGAACCAGCTGAAACTAGCTAGCTATTCCCAGGATATATTAGATATGTTCTAGGACTTCCCTCCACTACCCTCTGTGCATATGTAACAGGTAAAAACTCCAGATCACTGTCACTTACTATGCTGCCTAACTGCTGGTACAAAGGACAAGATGTCATCTGGAATAACAAAACTATATTATTATTTTATTTTTCGGTTGACTTCATCATTTATTCTGGCATTTTCACATACATTTGTTGATTCTCATTCCCCCTCCTATTCCCAATTCTCCTCTATTCCCTTCACTTCCCATCCCCCAATATCTTCTCCACTTCCTGTCACGTGCATCTTTTTACAATTCCCTCACCTCTCTTCCAGCTCATCTCTTCATAATTGTGCTTGGTTACTATTCTATCATTACAGGTTTATTGACATTTTCATATAGATAGATACATAAAGATATGCATAGATATAGATGATATATAGGTAGGTGATATACATACAGATAGATAGACATAGATGATATAGATATACATAGATACTACAAGCTAAGAACTGAGAACATGTGGTTGGTGCTGAGTTTGGGTCACTTCTGATATAATTCTTTCCAGGCCCATTCATTTTCCTAAGGCTTTAAATCACACAACCCAGGGAAATTTTCTTCTTACTTCTTAAGTCCAAATCCTACTACTACTAATAATAGCAATTGTATAATTGGTTTTGTATAAAACCAGCTGTTTTTTAGATATCATCGTAGCCACTGAGGGGTGGGAGGGGGCATTTTCATAAGTGTCAAGGCTAATTGCTCTATGTAAATTCCTGATTATTCCACTAACATGTCATCTGTTTACATGATCTACAAAATCAGATTCAAACCATGTCAGACAGTCTCTCTCTGTCTCTCTGTTTTTTTAAGATAGAGTCTTGCTCTAGATCAGACTGACCTGGAATTCACTATGTAGTCTCAGGGTGGCCTCAAACTCACAGCAATCCTCCTACCTCTGCTTCCTGAGTATTGGGACTAAAGGTGTGCATCACCACACATCTTTGAAAGTGAATCTCCAGATATTCATGGTAGAAATTGGTTATACATTTTATAATTTTTGCCTTTGGACCTGTGCTTCCTAATTTATCTCATGTCCTTTGTAGCCAATCCACCCTCTGATGGCCCTGTCACAATCTAACCCCCTTATCTAGGTCCCCCTTTCATCCTATGATGCCTGAAAGTCAGCAAGAGTAGAGGCCCTAAACCCTTCTATACCCCATTGTCATGGGAAAAACTTTTCCTGAAGTGACTCAAACACACGTCTTCTCCCCAGACAGGGCACAAAGAGACCAAAGGAGGATTACACCAAACCCTGTGTGGTGAACCAAGGAGTTTATTGGAGTTACTTACAGAGCAGGGTGAGGGATTGCTTAGAAGAGCAATAGGTAACTGAAACTCAAAGGCAGCTGAATCACCAGAAAACCCACTGGAGAAGCTGCAGCTCTGGAATACACCTCAGTTGGAGGGTCTTGAGCACACTGTGCCCCTCCCGCTTGCAGGGAGCTCCATCGGAGAGTCTCTCTAGCACACTCAAGCAGACCCGTGAGCATCAGGCAGGCATCTCCATAGGAAGGTCTCTCTAACAACTAAATTGGAAAGTCTTGGGCTGGAGAGATGGCTCTGCGGGTAAGGCACTTGCCTCCAGTGCCTAAGGCCCTGGGTTCAATTCCCCAGGACCCACATAAGCCAGACCAATAAGGTGGTGGCCCTGGTGCTCTCTCTCTCTCTCTCTCTCTCTGTATCTCTCTCTCTGTATCTCTCTGCTTGAAAATGAATAAATAAAATATTTAAAAATAAATAAATAAATAAATAAATAAATAAATAAATAAATAAATAAATTGGAAAGTCTTGAGCACACTGCAGCTCCATCAGAGAATCTCGCAGCCCCAAGAACTTACTTTCCCCTTATAAAGCTTTGGGGGGGGGTCTTGCAACCCTTTCCCAGACTTGTTGACTTCCTGAGTCTCTGGAATTTCCTTCCTGCACTGCTCTCCCAAGGAAGAGATGTTTGTTTCTAGCGAACAAGGCTTCCTGGATCTCCTGAGCTTCCTTTCTGTCTTCATTTTGGAGGAAATCTGTTACACAACACCATTTCAGTCAGAAGTAGCCAGATCAGCTCAGTGCTTACCTCCTATATGATTTTATAGTCTCAGTTATTGAGGGATGGTTGATAGCTAGCTAGTTAAATGCTAGCAAACTTAAAGGTCACTGGTGATGACCTCTCCATCAAAATCAGAGCTTGTTAAACCAGATCCTGAAACTGTCCATCAGAAGAATGGGACCTGAGTGAGATCTCTGGTCCTGGGTGGAGATGACCTTATGAGCTACCCAGAAAATCATATCATTACCATCTAGCTGGAAACTCTATGGTAAAAGAAAAAAAACTATATCATCATGCCTTTGTTCCCTTCCTTAAGAATTAATATGAATGAGCCTGTCAATCATCCTGGTAGGAAAATACCCTTTGGGCTAATCTACCAGTTAGATACATCTTAGAAATAGTATAAAACCTAAAATATAGATATGCATCAAGGTCTCTTTGGCCACTGTCAGGTCTTATCTCTTGAGAGATTTCTAGTCTACAATGGTTCCTTTGGCCGTAATCTGTACTCACCCCAAGGGTTCTCCATTTTAACTTAATAAAGCCTATCTTCTACATATCCCCCAAATTACAGAGGTCACATTCTTTAGTCTCTAAATATTTAGTGACACTGTCTCTAAATGACAATGTGTCACTTAAACATAAGGACAACACCTATAACACACCTATAACATAATTTAATGGTTCCTTTGTCCATTGTCGCTGCAGTGACATTTTGATATTTTATGGCCCACACGTCTCCAATCTACACATAAACTCTGTTTTGATTTTGTAATTTCCCACTGCAGCAAATCTAATATTCCCCCCCCCCAAATTTGACTACTTTGTCAACGCCTAGGTGGAGAGTCTAAAACATAAGCAGCTGAACCTATGACTGGGCAACCAAGGACCCAGCCAGAATGTAAGAGTCTACAATCAGCTGGATGGCCTTAAGCATGTTCTTTTGATGTCTGGATCCCTAAATAAACATGATTTTTTTAAAGCATAGAATATGGTATCTTGAAGGGGAAAGGTGATTGATAAATATCATAAACAGATATTTCAGTGAATCAGTTTAATTTACTACCAAAAGTTATGTGCTTTAAAGTCAAGCAAACTTGATTTTAGATGTTGGCTCTACCACCTACTACTTGTATGAGCTTACAATCATATGTTTTAAGTACTTAGTAACTACTTTTAAGGTGTGGTATTTGCCTGTTCCCATGGGGTGAAATGCTCCACTGTAAGTCCAGTTACCACCATGACATCACTAAACATAAGAAGAACTTGCCTCTTATTTCTGTGGCCTCAGCAGCAATGCTTTTGATGAGCTAAGATTTATTTTTCTTCCTTTCTTTGCTTTCAGAGATAGCCTGATGCAGCAGCACTGGAGGTACGGCTGAGGAGACACAGTTGTTCCATGAGGAAACTGAGTATATGTATGTCATTATGTATGTATGATCAGTATATCATGAGCAGAAGTAAAATCGTGATGGTTTCAAAATACATGCAGGTGAATATTTCATAAATACAAAACAGTTGTTGGTGAATGAGAAAAGGAAATTTATATTTGTTAATTGCAGTTGAAAATTGGTTTCCATGGGCTGGAGAGGCTGCTCAATGGTTAAGGCACTTGCTTGCAAAACCTGAAGGCCTGGGTTTGATTCCCCAGTATCCATGTAAATCCAGATACCAGATGCACAAAGTGGCACACGTGTCGTGTCTGCAGTTCATTTATGTGTCACTAGTTCTTGGCATGCTCATTTGCATCTCTCTTCTTGCAAATAAATAAATAAATAAATAAATAAATAAATAAATAAATAAATAAATACAATTATTGAAAAGTTGCCTTTCCTTAGCCAGGCATAGTGATGTTTTTGTGAAATCCCAGCACTCTGGTCGAAGACAAAGTGGGATTGTGAATTCAAGGCTGGACTGGCTACATAGAATTACTGAGAAAGAGGGGTAGGAGAAAAAGTTTAAGTAAAATAAAAATAAAAGTGCTTCGTCTGTTATGATTTGCTGGAAATTTCACTTCTCTAATCTTAATCTCCAGCTTAATGCCTCTCATGAAATACCCCTCTTCTGAAGTTCAGAGAATGTCATCGAAATTGACCCAAGTCTGGGGATGGCCATGGTTTGAACTCGGATTCCAGCATAATTCCAGGAGGAGAAAGAAATCAAATACTGTCTGCCATGTAGTCTGCTTTTATTTGTTGTTTTGCAGAATGAAGTCTACAATGAAGATCATTTTATTTTATTTATTGATGGTACAATGTCAGTAACTTGGAAATGCATACAGGCTGGGAAGAGGGATACAAATACCTATCCATAAGACAAAAGGAAGAAAAGAGTGCTTTAGGAACTAAAGGAAAATTTACCAAATGAGGCTTAATCCTAACACATAAACCACTGTTTAGAGATGGGGTGGTGGGGATAAGAAGGTCTTACAAATGAGATTCTCTTGTATATTTCTTCTAGAGTCACTTCAGGTGATAAAATAATACCTGTGAAAAGGGATTTGCTTTGTCCCCTTAAGGAAAAAATAATCCCTTCTGAAAATAACTCTTGGAACCATGGATAGTGTTATTTATGGAGACTTAACCTACACAAGAACATTCTCAAGTTGTTCCAGAAAGAAAAAAGCTCAGTTGCCGAGGAAAAAACCAGAGGGCAGAAGGGCAAGAAATCTCAGTGCCCAGGGACATGACAAGGTGCCCTCTTTGCAAAGTATGGTCCTCAGCCTTACTTCTATGTCCCCTGCTCTTTACCTTCTACTCAGGACTTCCTCAGACTACAGAGGGACACATGTGACTTTTCTAGCATGCTCCTAATTATGACTTAAAAAAACAATCTGTGATGCTTTCTTTTGTTATGTGAGTTTTCCATTATCAAAAAAAGAAAATGCATCCATTACTTTTATTAACCACACAAAGCGAGCCCGGTTTCACGGGCTCTTGTGTCAGCATTTTTCCAGTCAAATCTGAAAATCTGGCACCTAAACGTGAACATCTGAACATTCCGTCTCCACACCTGACATAACTCTTCCAGAGCTATTAGCTAAGTCTTGGCCTACATCTTTGGCAAGGAGAGAGGACATAAACGGGACACTTCATCCTTACCCCAGTTCTGTTTTGTACAGAGAGATCTTCACACAGAACGTGCGCCTTGATCATTGCTGAAGTGTGCATTTCCATACAGAGAGACAAAGGAGTTGGTTTTTATTCCCAAGCCTTTTGCTACTTAAATAAAGTTATTGGCTGCCTAATGAATGTTAGCTGCAGTACTCCCTATGGTCAGCGGGGCTGTTGTTTAATGAATTGCTTAATGTGCTTGATTACTGCTACAATGTTGAATGAGGAAAAGGCAAGAGAGATTTGAAAGATTCACTGGAGGATATGATGAGAATGAATTGGATCAATAGGAACTTTCTGCTCTCTGAACGGCACATTATGGGCTGTGTTGTTAGAGTTAGAGGATAATGCAATTTTGTGGCTTGTTGTCTTTTCATAATTCAAAAATATAAATCTCCTTCGACAGTGAGTTTTAGAGCTGGCCTTCCTGGAGTTATAAATGATCCCCAGACTCCAGCCCTGGTTACTTACATGGACAGATAAATTAATTAGGAAAACTTTTATGCCAATTACTTTATGCCCTTGGCTTTCATATGTTTCTGAAGAGCAGCAGCTAATTAAAGATATGATTCATAATTACTGGTCGATCGAGTAGTTGAGTAATGGAATCAGGAACTGTTCCAAAGAAAATTATCCATCACATCATTACTAATTGTTACATAATATGTATGGATGTAGAATTCAAATAAAAAATTACTCACTTTGAAAGGTTCATTCAGTTTTTTAAAATTTAATAATTATAAACATGAAATGAGTTCTTGTTATATTAAAGCATGTAAGTAAGGGTTTTTTTCTTTTAAGTAAATATTTCTACAAGACTCAAATGACCTCAAGTTTTAATAATCAATGAAGTATTTATTTGATCTTTCCTATTGAAAAGTGCAAACTAGAGAAATAGTCAAAATGCACTGTCCTTCAGCCCCACATTTCCAGCCTCACTTAAGAGTAAGATTGCTGAAACCCAGTGTGCCTGAGTCGGAGGGGCTACTAAGGACCACCCATTGGCATGCATTGGATTAGGAAAGTTGCCAGGCTCAGAAAAGCTAAGAATGTTAATACATGGAGAATACCAAAATCTCCCCAAAGGAGACAGTTGTCAAAGGTTGTATGTATCCCAGATCCATCCTAGCTTAGGATAATTGTGGGCCTTTGTTTGAGGGAAACACAGGACCAGAAGAGTGGGGATAATCTCATACAGAGCAGAGCTTTGTGAGGAAGGAGTGAGGGGTGGATCCTAGCCATGGTTTGTGGCTTGCCTGGTAGAATTAGGGCCTTCAATTGCTGAGGCTTCTGAAAGTAAGTAGCTCCTGATTTACGTAAACCCATCTTCCATACCTTCTAGGGAACAGAGGTGAAGGGGGGGGAGAGACTATCTCAGAAAATGCCCATCTCTAAGCTTTTCCTGCCTCTTCATTTCTAAGCCTTGACTCCAGTCCCAGGGACAACCAAGGTGTTCTGTGTACTGAGATCACAAGAAAGACTAGACCAGCACTAACCAGGGTTATGAGCCACTCTCCTTACCCATGCTGCTCTGCTCCATCTCTTCCCCCAGTGTCCCCAAAAGAGATCCTCTGAGTAAGTACTTAAGGCGTGGAAAGGAATAGTCTATTTGTCTTCCTCTGCTCAAGAAGTATTATGTTCCAGACACACTCAGTACACTACACAGGGTCCTGATGAAGAAGACAAGAGGACTGTCAGCATCACACCACCTCCCTCCTAGTGTCCCAGAACCCTCAGGCGAGAAGCACCCTGCTGTGGACCTTTGGAATGAGTCATAGCAGCCAGAGTTCTGGCCTATAATGACCTCAGATACAAATATTTGCTAGTGAGGCAAGATTAAATAAATCTGGGAGACTTTTTCTCGTTGAAGGTGCCTTGCAAATGGATAGCTCTAGAAGCAGTGAGGCAGGCCTTATCTCTCAGAGCTGGGCTGCACCGACTAGAACTGGCATGGACAGGGGACGAAGAGAGGAAGAGAGAGCAGGCTATACAAACACAGAAGTCAAAAGTCCTAACTGGAAAGTCTGAAAAGCTAAATAGCCAAACTAGTTTAGAGCTACAGTTAGCCAAAATTAAATTGAGCAAAAAGATGTCATCTGACCCAAGTGATGGGATTGGAAGGAGAAAGAAGACCCTGGTTGGGATGTAAGTATTTGCTGCAGGGAAGCTAGTGTGCATTCTCTTTCTATAGAGAGACAAGTGCAAATGACATACGTTCGTTATTTAATTAGAATAATGCTTCATCTTTTTCTTTGGGCAGGTCCCACTTGTACTACAAGTAGGTAAGAGTTATTCTGTCACAGAAGGCATAGATCTCAAGCCCACTAAAATCTCCTTTGCTGGGCTGGAGAGATAGCTCAGCGGTTAAGGCACTTGACTCCAGTGCCTAAGTCCCTGGGTTCAATTCCCCAGGACCCACATAAGCCAGACCCACAAGGTGGTGGCTCTGGTGATCTCTCTCTCTCTCTCTCTCTCTCTCTCTCTTTCTCTCTCTCTCTCTCTCTCTCTCTGTATCTCTCTGCTTGAAAATGAATAAATAAAATATTTTTTTAAAAAAATCTCCTTTGCTGAGAGTGCCTGGGACCACTTAGAAGCAATTACCTGGTGTCCCTTGGGCTCTCAGGCAGAAGGAGCTCTGTTTTGAGATGCAGATTCGACCAAACAGCTTCAGTAGCCTTTGTGTCTGTTTCAAAGCATCAGGCCTTGGCAAGAGCAGGAAGCACAAAAGGAAAAGGAAAAGGGGAAAATATTCAGACATATTATGTGCTGATCTTTACCAATTTAGCACACTTAGATGAGGTCTGGGGAGAGCAAATGAGTGTTTTTAGGAAGTCAGATGGACCATTTATACTTGTTGATACTTTCCAATGACTGCTCTATTCCTAATGTTATCCAAGAGCGCCAAGGGGGCACCTGTGTTGCCCATTAAGGCAAAGCAAATCAGATACATTCAGGCATCAGACATGCTAGAAATAGGCTGTGAAGAGTGTCCTCCATTTGTGAACTACTTCCTGGCAAGCTGTGAGGAAACGGAAGTAGGCATGACAGTAGAAATGATATTGTAAACTTCAACAGTTGAACCAAGACACAAAGATTCCCATATTCAGACTAAACCATTTTAAAATAATTAGGAAGCGCATCACTTAAAATTGCTATGGAACTCCTCTGAAAGCCAAACATATGAAGGGGAAGGAAGGAACCTCAGGCAGTCTCCTGAGTCAGCAAGCCTAACCCGGTGACAGCAGACTCTGAAAATAGATGGGTACCCAGCAGATTTACAGATTTAAATAGTAGTCTCCTGCTCTCCTCCATGTGAATGAAAAAGTTGCCACCAGATTGTGGTCTCTGAAGAACAGATCCGCAGCTCACTAGAGATAGCACTCAGCTACCACACATGTGTAGCAGAAACTGAGTGGAAAGAGCCAACCTGCTGCCAGGACTCCAGACCAAGGCTTCTTTGGCTGGGGGACCAGTGGAGGTGTCAGATCTCCAGTCAAAGTCCCCAGGCAGAGGAGGTGTTCAACAAAACAGGAGAAAGAAAGCAGTTCACAGCCAGCATCTACAGGAGCCTCTCCCCCCCCCCTCTCTCTCTCTCCCTCCCTCCCTCCCTCCCTCCCTCCCTCTCTCCTTTCCTTCCCAATGGTGTCCTTCATCCATGACCTTCCAGGCTGTAGACTCTCCTCTCAGGCCAGAAGCAGGTGTTTAAGATTCATACTCTCTGTTGGGGTTTCCAAGGCTCTGTGAATGATGGTAGTCACTGTAACAGGGAATGTTTTTTATAACTTTTTCAGGGATAATTTCTTCAAGAAAAATTATGTTAATTTTTGGTTTGGCAGAATCTTGTTTTATGATTTAAAAAAAACTGGCATTCCTTGTTGATGAGCACCGAAAACTCAGAATATTTCCAAGGTCCCTGATAGTGGCCACTCTCAGAAGTCATGATATTATATGACTCTGTGTCAGGAAGGTAAATAACAGGGGAAGTCAGCCTGACAGGGTTAGAATTACTGCCATTCAATGATCAATCTCTGAGCTGTCAGAAGGACTTGACCACACAGCAGAAAGGGTGCTATTTCTCTTTTATGCACTCACTTGCTTTGTGATCTAAAGATAGTTATTTCACCCTTTCTATTGTCATATGCTCAAATGCAAGAGCTCCCAGCACTTATTGGAATTGCTGGTTAGCACATCCTTCTTTAAATAGTGTTCTGACTCAGAAGTCTTGTGTAGATTGTTATTTTGAGCAAGACTCTATCAGGGTGGAAACTCCTCAGGCTTCCATCAGGCTCTGTGCAGGAATGAACTTGTGCTTCCAGACCTACAGTGCAGCAGTCAGTGCCTACGTTCATACAATGGATAAATGAGAGATAAAGGTTGATTACACACTCTTCTCTGCCAAAATCTTATTTCCAATTTAATAACCAAGTTGACGTCACGAAGCAAAGTCATATATGTTATTTTTCTCTCAAATCTGCCAAAGGATTTATCTTGTCAGGGGAAAGAAAAATACAAAACTCTTACAATGCCTACAAGACACCATGGCTTTCTGGCTCACTTCTTCCTAGTCACATGACTCCTTCTGGTTCCTCAAACACATTGAGTCCAGCCTCAGGATATTTGGAACAAGGAACCCTCTCCTAGGAATGTGTCCTCTTAGATGTCTGGCTTCCTCACTTCTCTCCAGTCTTCCCTCTCACGTTCTCACCCTAACAAGCCTTCTGAAATTGCAAGTATCACCCAGTTATTCTTGCTCAATTATTATCATTTTCCCCAAAACTTACTACTTTCCGAAATATCAAAATGTTCTTTATAATGTTTATAATTCATTCTCTCTCTCTCTCTCTCTCTCTCTCTCTCTCTCTCTCTTTCTCTCTCTCCCCTACTACTGGAATAATATGCAGTCTTTTTTTCCTACTTTCCACTAAAGACTAAAAAATCGAGTTGATATCTTTTCATAGAGGAGTAGATAAGGGTTTTAAATGTAGGCTGAGTTCCGGTTCATGATGGCGAACTAGAGGCCACGCAGTGTCCCCGGGGGAACAGAGGTTAGGGATTTTAGCTGTGCTAGAGGCCGTGGAAACAAGCGATACCCAGGTCCTCGTCTCCGGTAGCCTTCCAGCAACAGAGTCTTCTGACTGAAACCTGAATCTACCTCAAGGACGCATCGGAGGCAGTGAGTGCAAAAACGCCAGCTGGCAGGACCTGCGCCTGCCAGCTGAGCCGCTCCCTTCTCCGCGGCTCCGCGGCTTCCCCATCCGGGCTCTTCCTGCTCCCAGGCCCCGGGCCACCCCAGTTCCCTCCGATCTCGAGTCCGAGCCGCTCCCCCGCGGCTCCCAGGTCCGGATCCCGGGGCTTCCCCATCCGGGCTCTTCCTGCTCCCGGGCCCCAGGCCACCCCAGTTCCCTCCGAACTCGAGTCCGAGCCGCTCCCCCACGGCTCCCAGGTCCGGATCCCAGGGCTTCCCCATCCGGGCTCTTCCTGCTCCCGGGCCCCGGGCCACCCCAGTTCACTCCAAACTCGAGTCCGAGCCGCTCCCCCGCAGCTCCGGGGCCAGATCCCGAGGCTTCCCCATCCGGGAATTTCCTGCTCCCGGGCCGGGCCACCCCAGTTCCCTCCAAACTCGAGTTCGAGCCGCTCCCCCGCGGCTCCAGGGCCGGATACCGCGGCTTCCCCATCCGGGCACTTCCTGCTCCCGGGCCCCGGGCCACCCCAGTTCCCGCCGAACTCAGGTTGGAGCCGCTCCAGTTCCCGCCAATCCCGGGTTCGAGAAGCACCAGTTCCTGCCGATCCCGGGTTCGAGCCGCACCAGTTCCCGCCGATCCCGGGTTCGAGCCGCGCCAG
>PVHP010037481.1:0-17353 GCA_004024765.1 Zapus hudsonius
GTGTGTGTGTGTGTGTGTGTGTGTGTGTGTGTGTGTGTCCTTTCTCCATAGTTATGACATTCAAAAAATGCCACACCTTATCAAACGTAACCTGGCATGTGAAATCAACCTCAAATAACAGAATTATGGTGGATTTATAGTGATCAATGGATAATGATACCAGGTTTATAGAATGACATTGACTTTATTAACCTTTTCATACAATTTTTCAGTTGTGCATACATATTATTGTGCTAATTTTATTAGTTCAAAATTAGTCACAATGTGATATATCTAGATAAACTGTTTAGTCCTATAGATTGGTTTTGAAATCTCAACTGCTGTCTATTAAAGACCTGAACTAGTCACAATTAAGAGTTGTTGCACAAAATTGGTTTTCTATGGTAATTCACAGAGAGAATTTTTTCACGTTTATCATTTCTCTGTGTAATTTTCACCAGCTCAGTAGATTCAGTCAGCATACTTGAGCTGCAGACTCAGAGGTGGGGATTTAATTGATATCTTGTAAGACATCACCTGGAAACCAAACCTGTGTAGAGATTAAGTTGTAGGATGGCCAGGTGTTCAAGTTGAGGAGTGACAATAATGCCCGAGGCTGATTCTGTAGAAGGTCCTGGAGTTGAGCTGGTGCTTTAAGTGGGTTAGGGCCAGTTTTCCTGCTGTTGCTTATGTGCTTAAGCCAGGGTGAGGAACATCTGAGGATAATTCACTAAAGGACTGGATGTTCCTTTCATAACTGATCAAATCTTATTCTCAAGGACATTCTCCCATTGCCCCTACAAGACTACCTATGGAGGGATGACTCCTTAGTGATCCTTGGAAGAGTACTTTGCTTTCAAAGGGGCATTAGAGTGTTTGCACTTAGCATTGTGTATGGTGCTTGAATTTAACTGTGAATACTCTTATTCAATTGTACGGTATTAAATTGTTTCATTTTGGTTTACAACATATGACTCAAGTGCCTAGAATTTGAAATAATACTTATCATGTTTCCCTAGAATTAAACTTACTGTTTGCGTCTAGTAGGTGCTAACAAACACAAGTAGCATATTGCAAATGAAAAGGATGAAAGGCTTGTTTAAGGCTTAAAAGGCTTGTTTAGATTAAGGAATAATCTCTGAAATTGTCAAATGTAACATGGAATGTAAAATCAACCCTCAACTAAGAGAATGATGGTGGATTTATAGTGATCATTGGGATGATGACAGCCATTAGTGCTGTATTTTAGTGAAATCGCTTATATCCTACTTACTTTCTCATGAAGAATTACCAAAATCCTTGGGAGGAAAGGATGTGACAGCAGAACGTAGACGTCATGAGAGGGTAAGAGCTCTGGACTCAAGGAGCACAACCTGAAGGAAGAACACAGTGGAGCTTGGCCAGGACAGAGGGCCTTGCCTCTGAGCAAGCTGCTGCTCACAAACAGAAGCTTGAGAAATGAGGATGATAAGAAACCTTATGGGACTCTTACAGCAGGGTGGAGACAAAACTAGAACTTTCAATTTCCAAGGGGCTAGAGAATCGACACCTGGCAGGGGCTAAGTGAATCTGGAGAGAGGCACATCCTCGAAATCATTAATCAGCTTCAAACAGCCTTATGCCAGACTAGATGAAAGTGATTACCCACTCCAACCGCCTTCAAGATGCATTATACACAATAAACATATACGTAGCAGTGAAGTTTGAAATTGTGAATCTTAGCTGAAGGACTGTAAATCATCCAGGGATTCATTTTTCTCAGACCATATATCCACTGTGGTCTGAAAGAAACAAAAGAGCAGGGCATCCGAGACAAGGGACACAGTGAAATATGAGAGCTGCTGAGATTTATCTTTTCATATTTTAATGGACATTTAAGTTTTTCTGACTTTTATCAATGGCAACTAATACTTCTATGACTGTGCACAAGCATCTGAGTTTTTGGAATTCTCCAGGTATATACACAGAAGAGGAATCACTATTATATATTATATATCATAAATCATGCATAATATATTATATATTATATAGAACTATGTCAATCCGTTTGTCCTGAACAACTGCCTTATTACTTAAACGTACTGAAATTTTATTCACATGGAAAAGAAATTGATGAAGGTCTAAGTTCTGCATATCACAGTTAAAGTCTCAGCACCAGACCTTTCCCAGGTATCCAACAATACCTGCAGGTTGGTAGGTGTCCTCCTGGTCTACTATATTGTATAGAGACAATAAGGGTAAAGCATGGTGGCTCAAATTAAAACAGCTGTACAACTCACTTCATTGGCCTGACTTCTATAACACTTAGCTATCTAACTTCCTAAGTTTCATTGCTCTTTACATATAAAATAGAAGGGGAGAAAAGCCCTGTTTTGATGAATAAATGATGGAATTTATGTAAAGGTAATAAGAAGGACTTTGAATAACCTCTCACACTTCAGTCAATTTTACCATTATTCATCTGAAAACAGATATTTCAGCATTCTCCCCAAACGCAGGCATTATGATGTGACACTTCTTACACACTATTTTTGTACTATGAATATACTATGAATTAGTATGTTTTATTAAAATAATGAATCATGGTTCTATTCACTTATATGTCTGAGCATATTAAAGCATCCTTAAAAAATGAAAATATTACCTTTTTGGTTTCAAATCTTTCTGAAAACCATGGTTGAGGTTAGATTAGTTATTTAAAAATTCTGGGAAAAATCTACAAAATTATACAGCTTAAAAACTTAGGAGAGGATGAATAATGAGGTAAAAACCATTTCTGGCAACTTCCTACATAGTAAAATGATTTTGGATCCATGTAACTTATCTCCTTATTATTAGGTTTGTCAAATTCTACTGTGGAGCTAATCATTTAAAGGATAGAAGATGAAATACAGATACTTATGGGCAGCTGCTTTAATATGTGAAGAGGGCAGCCTAGGAGATTTAAGAATCAGGTAAGTATTGCATGAATTTCCCTATCCATATTCAGAAAAGAATCTAATAAACTCTATCAATCCATCAATGGTCTTAAACTTGGGAAACTGTAAGCTGTATATTTCAATACCTTTGAAAGGTTTTCTGCTGAAACATAACATTTCGCTTACATTGATACCAGGAACATAAAAAGTCACTACCCTGGAAAACATGTTGGTACATTCATCTAATGTCTTGATTTGGAGGCCTGCTGGAAATACTAGAATGAGGCAACTGGACTGTCTTGGGTGGAGAAAACAAATAAGTGAATGAATTTGTCTACATCAGTCTTGAAAGTAAATGGCCTTGGATGCACATGTAAACTGAGGATAACTTTTAAATCATGTCAGCATCTTTCCTCTCTATGTGCTTCAAAGACTAGATTGTGCAGCTATATAATTAAATTTAACTTTTTCTGTAGCTTTCTTTATCTATGAGTACTCTCTTGTTTTTTATGGGATTTCCCAAACAATCAGTCATTATAGAGGAACATCCTTCTAAAAAGTTCTGCTTGGGACGATGGCAGGAGTGCATATTATTTAGTATCGTCAAGTTAAGGGTAGTGGGTGACAGAGTGGTATACAACTGCTTTCTTGAATTTTGACTCCAAGGGAGGGAAGTCAGCTCACCATATAGGAGTCCTTGGTCAGACTTCTGGGAGTATTAACAATTAGAGCTGTAGGTAAAAGCAATTAATTTAATGATTTGATCTTTAGGTCCTGAAGTTTAGGACATCTTAGCTTCCCAGAAACAAACTAACACCAAATTGTTATTCTCAACTATTTCACATAAACAGAGAAAGACACAGAAAGACTGTCTTAAATAAAATATAACTTGAAGGGCATGGGGGGAATGTGGGAGATGGAATCACTGCTTATCAAACCAAAATGGCAAAGGGTATCTGACTATAGAGTATCTTGCTCTAGGCTTACCTTAATTTAAGCTCAGAGAATAACATGCATCACCCCAATCAGATTCAAATATTTCTTCTTTCTTGTAATTTAAAACCTCCACCCACAAAATTGTCCAGAACATTGTTTTTTTTCTATGCTATTAATGTAAGTTTAATTGCAGCACAGTGTTCCTACACTATATGCCACACTATTTATACCTTTACCATCCATGTCCTTTCTGTTTAATCTGCCCAATCCTGTCTCGTAAGTAAATATTTTAAATTAGTTAATAAAGTTTAAATTGTTTATTCATCATTAAAAGTGGTTATAGAATGTATTCATATTGAATCTGCCAGTAAAATTCCCACTATTGGGGAAGTTCCAATTCTTATCCTTCCTATAATTATCTCCTATTATCAGGAGAATAGTTGGCTGCTTTAATTATTTCCATGAAAACCATCCTGATGATGTAATTTTGTAAATATAGAATATCAGAGGAACAGAACTTATTAGACAACAAAGTAATAAGTTGTTCTCAGTTGTCATAAATTCCTGCTGAACAAATATGTAGTGATAATAATATTGTTTTATAAAATGAACAACCCAAAGCAAGTATTAACCTTGTTACTCTAATAAAAGCAGCTGTATTTAACAAGTGATTCAAAATTTATAGAAACAATAGTTTATATAATTATGTGTATTTCCTCAATTTTAACTAGAGTATTAAATAATATATTTGGCTTTCTTTATATTTCTAGGATATTAAAACAGCATTCACAATACAAGTTTAGGCTTTCCTAAAGGCAAAACAGCTTTTGGGAAGAAAATTAGTCAAGACAAAACAGAACACCATTCTCTTTTAAACCCCAAGCCCAGACCCATCAGCAGAACTGCAACCGAGGCCCCAGGATACTGCAGTGCTCACCAAGTATCTCCTGTGCTGGATGCTGTGACTGGCTTCCCAACAAGAGAGCGCTTTCAAGAACAACAGTAAACCATTGGCAGACCTTGTTTCTCCATCCCAGGAGCGCTTACATTCTCATCCAGAATCATCTTGTGCCTGCAAGCACTCAGCAAAGAGAAATCAATCATAAGCCAAAGGCAATGTGATCAAATCCTTTGGCATAAATGGCATTCCATTGGCTCACGCATGCAAAACATGAGCATCACTTTATATTTATACTAAATAATGTTTCTTTTTATACAAGGTGACTTCCCCATCTTTGCTTTATTACCACAAGATACCTGGGATTGGTAAATCAGAAACTAGAAGTTTATTTTGACTTCTGATTTGGTAGGTTTGGGTCCTAGGTTAGGTGACTTCTGGCTTTGAACTTTGGACTTATTCAAAACAGCACATGTAGGTGTGAGTGTTCACTAATATCTTGAGCTATGCAGCATAGGACAGAATGATCGGTGCTCCATTTTACAAATCAGGAAGAATGTCTAATTCTCTAAAGATCTATGATTCCTCACCTCTATGATTTTTTTTTTATAGCAGTTTCTGAATCCTTCACTTAAGGGACCAAACTTTTATGTATGGACCTTCAGAATACCATAGTAGTTACTTTAATCATTGCTATGATAAAATACCTGAATGAAGCTTAAGGAAGGAAGGATAGATTTGTTTCAGTTTATGGTATGATAGGCTACAGTCCATAACAGTAGGAAAGACATGGCACTGATGTAAAAAGTGACACAAAAACCAGGCATGGTGGTTCACACCCTTTATCCCACCACTGGAAAAGGAGAGGAGGAGGATTGCTGTGCGTTTGAGGCCAGTCAGGGACTACATAGTTAAATTCTATGTCAGCCTGAGCAAGAATAAGATTTTACCTCAAAACACAAATAAACAAATAAAAAAGCCAGGCATAGCCACACATGCTAATAACCCCAACATTGAGGGGGTTAGACACAGTAGGATTGCTCCAACTTGTGAATCAGCCACTGTTACTGATAAATAATGAGCTCCAAGATCAGCGAGAGACTCTGTCCCCAAGGAAATCTGGCAGATGAGTGATATAAGACTATATAATATAAGTGATATTAGAGACATAAGATAAGATATAAGATATATAGACTCCTCTGGCCTTCACATGTGTGCACACAATGAACATCTGCTTACACATGTACATGAACCACACACATTTACACACACCTCAGTACACTGCACACATGCAAAACTATATGTATACATATGTATGCACATATGGATAACATATAAATTCATGAAATTCAAAGATCTTAACATTTTGGAAAACAGATGACACAAATGGATCCTTAATTATATGTAAATTATTCAGTTGATTATGCAATCCATGCAGAAAGTGGTAGTTACTACACACCTTATAATTAATATTAGACTGCCTACACTGAATCAAATTAACTAAGTTTGTACTCTGAGTAATTTTCATTCAAGCACTGTCACAAAGGAGTGTAAATAACCTCAGTAGCAGGCTCACGGTGATTATACTCTGCTGAAAGAGATTGATGAACTCCCAGTTATTAAATAATTTCCTTGACTTAAGGACATACATAATCAAAATATCTTCAAATAATATATGTCAATGCTCTAGTAACTAAATAATACTTCTCAACGTTTTCATAACCTTCCCTACCAGTGCCACCAACTGAAGAATTAAGTTCCCAAATATGTGAGCCTATAAGAACATTTTACATTAAAACCACTTCATCATGCAAGAAAAGACTTGCAGTTAGGATCAAAATATGCTTTTAAGATAAAGTTTAAAATGTGAAAACAAATCCTGATGACTTTTTATCACTATAATATGGTGTTAAAAAAGGACATGAATAAATTTTTGAGCAACATATTCCTACTGAGTTACAAAACCCACACTTTTGGGATGACTTCCTGTGGGTATTGTTACCAAGTTTTTAATATTTTGAATATAACCCTTAAAGCTTTAAAAACACAATGTGAAACAAATGCAGCTGATAAGAAATGGATAAAAATTCAGTCTGATTTGTTATATAACTAAAGAATTCAGGTCTCTTAGAGTCATTTGATGATAAGCAGTATCCTAGTTACAATTAACAAGGGTGTGTGGACCACCAAGAATCACTGATAAGCAGAATTTATACACGGTGTTGCAGGATTTAGGGGTTCAGGAAGGGCCCCCAATTTATGAACCCCAATTTTGTGTCCTGTCTTATTTTTAACAAAGAATTGATAAAAACAAATACAAGAAGGATAAGTTATGAATTATTTAGTGTAGGGAGAAATCTTAAATTGTGGGGCTTATTTAAAAGACATTAACATCTAGAAGACTAGAGCAGAGTCATAAGCACATGGAACAGAAAACACATACTCATCTGGAAGGCACAGCATAGTTTATAAGGCTCACACATAAGAGAAATTGAGATTTCTAAAAATTATTTTTATGTATTTATTTATTTGCACGTAGAGATCAAAGGGGGTGGAGGGAGATGGGCACACTAAGGTCCTCTTAAGCCACTGCAAAGCAACTCCTCATGCACCACTTTGTGCATCTGGCTTTATGTGAGTACATAGAGGCAAGCAGAAAACCTACCCAGGCCAAGAAAGAGAACTTTGCTTTCTCCACACCCAGCTAAGCCAGACTCTCATGTATCCCTAAGACCAGAGCAAGGAGAGACAGAGAGTGGGGCTGGAAACAACTCAGATCAGCATTTATAGTCAATTGAAAATGGATTCTTTCATCAGATTTAGGTATGTAATGGAATGACCTGATTGGTTTATAGATTCAAAGGGCAGACACTAACACCAACCCAACTGGGAAGTGAAGGCCAGGCCACCTGCACAGCCTGTCAGACTATAGGCAAATGGAGCACTATAGCTGTTGTAGATGAATCTAGATCAGACACAAGTCCCATTCTTGCTAGGCTGGAGTGGCACCTCCTGGTTCTCACTTTGGGGCTTCTTCCTAACTGAAACTACCTGAAAGAAGCCAACTTTCTCCTGAGTCTTGTACAATATGTCTTAGAAACACCACAAATTATAGGCTATGTGGTTTTTCATAAATTCCTTAATCTATTCTTGAAGGCTAAGTGAAAGTCACCCAAAGATAATATTTACTAAATCATGGAACTTACAAATGTTACCACCAAGGAAAAAAGACTCTTAACAGATGGTCAGCTTAAGGAATTTTTGGTAAATTGTTTATCCTGGATTGTCCAGGTGTGCAGTAATCTTCACTAGAGAACGACAGAAGCAGGGATGACGCAGATGGAGGACAGAGCTCAGGAAAGAGAAGAGAGCATGAAGCTGGAGGAGAGCATGCTGTGGTACAGACACAAGGGAAGGAAACTTAGAACAGCCACCATACCCTGAAAAGACCTGGCACCATGTGACCCTAGAGCCTAAGGAGAAAGAGTGTAACTGGGATGACTCCTGAATTTCCCTCTGTGACACAGAGCTCAAACTTCTGGCCTCCAGAACTTTGAGAATGAATTTATGATGATTTGAAGCTTGCTTTCTGATTATCTCTTGGAGCAACCATCAATAATTAATAGTCTTGAATTTTTTTGGCATATAACTAGGGTAAAATAGCACTTGTTTTTAGAGTTCTCAGGAGCATTGAGTTAAACATTGTGGTGCTCACTGGACAGTACATAGCATCACTATAAGAATCAAGTAAACATTAGTGGGAATCATATATTTTTCTCTCTCTCTAGTTAATAATGATCTAGTTATTCCTATCTATAATTTGAATCTATCATCTACACAATCCACATCTTTTTATCTACATTTACGCCTAGAGCAGTACTCATAAATAGTACATGTACAGCTTTACCAAAGCCTACAACTGCACCTATACTATATCTGAAGTCCTTACAATATTTCCTTACTGTTCTTTTTTGTTCAACATCTCAGGCTCAAATTATACATATAGATTTTTAACCTATTAAAACAATATGATTTTTCTTTCTAGGCTCTAGCCCAGGCTGACCTGAATTCACTATGTAGTCTCAGGCTCTAGCCCAGGCTGACCTGAATTCACTATGTAGTCTCAGGGCAGCCTCAAACTCACTGCAATCCTCCTACCTCTGCCTCCATAGTACTGGGATTAAAAGTGTGTGTTGCCATGCCTGGTTCAAGATGATATTTTTTTCAAGTGATTTGGTAAGCTAAGAAAATACCCTAAAAATATAAAATTTTTACTTTTCAAAGTATTAATTTTTCTGTTTAGTGTGATAAAATAGCCTGATATGAGTTTGTCTATATGCATATCAATAATAAAGATAATTCTAAACATGCATATTTTCTCTATGTATATTCATAACTTAGGCATGGGTGGCTCATGGCTGATATTCTAGCCCTGGGAGAGGCCAAGGAAGGAGAAATGTTAAGAGGTTGAGACCAGCAGAATTTATTCTACAACCTCAGAGTGGTCTCCGGCCTCAGAAACAATACAAACAAAACAAAAGTATTTCTTGTCTAATTTTTAACCATATAGTTATTATTACAATGACTTGCTCTCCAGCAGCAGCAATAACTCACACATAACTGAGGTCTAGGACTGGAGAGATGGCTAAGTAGTTAAAGGCATATACTTATAAAGGCGACTGCCAGGAGTTTTATTCCCCAGTAGCCACATAAAGCCAGAGGCAAAAAGTGGCATGTGCAGCAAGAGGTCCTAGCATGCCCACACAAATATGTGCGAATACATGAATAACATCATCAAAAACGAACTTGAGGGGATGCAATTTTGATGAGAACATTGAATGGGTTGTTAACAATGCTTTACCTCAGAGTTCATAGGAGAGGGACAAGTAACAGGATTAAAGGCTAAGAATATATCTCTTCTTTGGATAGGGTTAGAAGTATTTAACTTTGAACCTTACCTTCTATAGCTTCTTTATTTCTTTACCATTTATGTGCATTTGTATGTGGGGGTGAATATGAATGGATACATGTTTATAGATATGATTTGTGTGGTGGGGGTGTTCATATGTTAGCTGGAAGTTGTTGCTATCATTTGCTCACTGCCGTATTCTTTGAAGTAGGGTCTTTGGTTGAAACAAGCTCACTGGCCAAGTTCAGGGCATTTTCTGACTCCTCCCCAGGACTGGCATTCCAGCTATGCAACACCACACCTAGTATGTTCATTTCTGTTCTGGGGTTTGGAATGCAGGTCCTCATGCTTATGAAGCAACACTTTTCCCATTGAGATATCTCTCTAGCCTCGCATTTAGGTTTAAAAGTCATTCACAAAGCTTTAACCGATGACCTCAGAATGAAACTTCTTTTCACCTTTAACTTTCCATCAAATAATCTCCTGCATATTATTTTACTTCCTTCTTGGATAATATCTATTTCTAATACTTTAAGTCTTCTCTAAACTCTTTGGGGCTAGACATCATAAATATATCTGTATATTTGTACCTCTTTGTGTCAGTGCCTAGGACTCCATCTTTAACTTCAAATCCTTACCTCACGGAACACCTGTAAACCTGTGCATGGCTATGTTTTCTTTACTTCTGCATGTTTAAAGCAATCTCTACAACCTTTTTCCTTAATCATTTGAAGCATTCTAAATATTTTGTCTTAACAAGTAAATAAACATCTACTTTGTCATTAGTAAATTTAGGAATATCTTACAAAAGAGCTGGTTATTAGCATATTTCAAAGACAGCAAGTGACAGTTTTCAGTCATGTAAAGTTGAATTTTTTGAGAACATCCAGACTGAATACAATGACATTGCATCTTTAGGGATTTCACAAAACTGATTTACTGAATACCCAAGGGAAACCTAGGAAGAGGTCAGATGACTATAAAAACATAAGAAGTAATTCTATTTGCTTCCAATCTATTCTGTAGTGACAAAAGAATCTAATACTGAACATTTTAATTCTACTTTTCTAATTTGCAAACTAACATGGTTGATGTTTTCAAATACACTAATTTTTGAGTTTCCTATGTCAATATCATATTGCAATCACCTTCTCTGAATCTGTCGTATTGACAATAATGGCTGGAGGATCTTTTCTGAGAGTGTAAATTTATGAATGAATGAAAAGTTGATGCAATCTGAAGTTGAGTAAAGTTCCTTCTGTAGAAGTTATAGGTAGAGAATGGAGAGCGGCTTTATTACTAATATATCCTGTGTGCCCTGGTTGATGAGTCTGTATTACTGCACTCTGCATGTATACATTTTTCAGGTATAACTATAGTGATTCCTGAAGATTTCAGGTGCCATGATACTACTATACCCAAAGACTTTGTGGAAGAGAGTACCTTGTCCTCGAGTCAAATCAGTCCCTCTCAAATACCACAGTACACATTTCACATCACAGTGGGCACCATGGGCTTGTGTTCTGGTTCTGCTCTCAAATTACTAAAAAGACAGGGAAGCTAATGAAGGCAAGATCAAGCATGTCTCATAATGTACATTTCAGCAAGAGAAAATGTTGCAATATGTCTGACTGACACTTAAGTATGAGCATGTGATTGTTGTGTATTCCAAAGCAGATTTAAAAAGTAATTTAAAGTCACTGTCATTACATTAGGAAATTAAGATGCTAAAGCACTTTGAATCCAAGAAAACACTATTTATCCTGGAAAAGCAGAGCTCAATGCATTTTGAGTCTTTAAGGAAGAGTTTTTGTGTTTTTTTTTATTTGCCTTTTCTAGCATATAACATTAGGATCATCACTCATTATTTAATACAACTTTGTTACTCTTTTTATATGTGTGTTTACTTATGTTCATGCCTGTACTGAGTTAAGAATTATATAACACAACACAGAAAAACTGCTGTGGGCAATGCCTGGCTTGTAGCAGTCCCTCAAACAATGGAGTTCCAGATGACTTTTGCATTTCTGTGTCTCTCTTCACCCCCATCTCCATGCTTTTACACTTTCTGCAACATCAAACATGATTCTTACTTATCCTTGTTTCCTTAATGTTATAATTTGTTTTTCATTAAGTATCTCAGGCTGTGTAATCATTTTTAACAGAATCTTTCACCCTATATTTTGTCACTCCAAATACTGTCTTTCTAGGGACCATGGACTTCTGAGGGACAAGCAAGCTTTCTGAAGTAGATCTTTAGAAGTGAATTTTTACATTTTTACATATGGGGCACTAAGCCTTGATGAGAACAAGCTTTTTTTTTCTTCTTTTTTCCCCTATTTCCATCTGCATTCTATGAGGAAGTTGTGGCCTCTGTTCCACTGATGTGGATTTACCATCATTATCCATGCATGTAACCTATGGTCTTGATTACTATACTACTCTTGTCTTAGGGCGGCTTCTGAGCTTTGGCTGGTGAGGAATGCAGCACTCTGTTTGCTAGTGGGTAGCCACTGCAGGAAGCATATTGTACCAGCGTTCCATCGTAAAATGCAATGGAGCTGCACTTTAATGAAGCCACAGCAAGCCTAAGTGTATTTGAGGAATCACTTGAATATTTAATAAGCCTAAATGGAAATAAGATATGCTTTTCACTCCCTTGTATTATTTTGCCATCAGTGGTTGAACAAAAGACACTTAATGAAAACATTTGAGCAGCATATGATCATTTCTGACTCAATAGGCGTTATGCGGCAGAAAAGTCAGATCCACAGTGGGGCTTAAAGGCCTTGTTTTCAAACTCCATGTCAATGGTTATGAAGAATCCAAGGTCATCATAAAAGAACACATAGACCCAATTCCATCAAGAGAGCAAAACACAAAAAGGTAAAAATACCGCAACCCATCCAGGAGGGCAGCTGACCTGCTGCATAATAAGGGGAAGAAAAGCAAACAAGAAAACAGCATATCATGGCGTTATCGGACATAAAATAGGCAGATATGAAAAAATGCTGCTGGTGAGTTTTACAAAAGGAAAGAATAAATTGTTGTCTTACTTTGTTCTGACTTTGAACATACCTACATATACATGGAATACTTATATATGTTTTATATACACTATATATAATTGTATACATCGTTTGATAGTTTTCATATTATATATGTACTTACATGTCCACAAACACATATGTGCTTGAGTTCTCTCAATGAACATGCTGATTCTCCTGTTATTTTCTTAATCAGTGTTGTATTATCCAAATAATTTCTTTTTAATGGGAACATTTCAATAAATCTCATCTGTAATTGTACTATTTCATATAAATGGAAATGATCATGATTATATCAGCCACTTAATTTCTGTATACTGTATAATTCTGAGTTCTGTTATTATCTGAGCCTGTAATGAAAGGAGGAAATCCTTTCATTTAGATTTAGTGCCAGTTTATTAAATCATAAGTGACAAAGACTACTTTGACTGATTTAGCTTCAGTTCATGTTTGAAACCTTTAGAGAGTTAATCCTAATGGTGGAAAGTTATGAGAAGCCCTTATGTAGGTTTCTTGACAGAAAATGTAGAAGCAGGGAAGAGCATCAGTTGCAGTCCTAGCCCAGATGCTTGTTGCCGGGGGAACTTGTGATCCTGAAGACAAAATTGTACCATTGTTATACAATGGTTTGGGTGGCACACTGACATATGTCAGTTTCAGTGCTAACTTCCAGTGAGAAAGATCAAGTTCCAAACTCAAAACTCAGTTCCTTTGTCTGTAAAATGACACTAATCACGTCTCCATCAAGGATGATTGGGGATAGTATTGAGATACCACAAATGTTTTAGGAATCATTGTTCCAGCCTTCTAATTCTAAATAAGAGGGGTGTGCGCTCAGAATGGAGGCCTCTCTGATGGCTCTGAGAGGAGAACAGATGCATTCCAGGTTGATGATTACTGGTGTTTCATGATTGATGTTGATGTCATTTATTTCTTCCTCCATCAACTCAGAGATTACTGAGAACTTATCCCCCTGGATGCTAATCAAAAACTGACAGTCTAACAGTAAACAAGGCAGAATATTCTGTGTTGAGGAAACATCTACCATCCAAAAACGTATTCAGAGATGAATAGAAACCATGATGCATCCTGGTCGAGGAATGTACCAGCTACAGGACAGAGGGAGGGATTTTATAACAGGAAGAAGCTGGCTGGAGTATAAGGTAGAAGATAAATATATAGGTAAGAGCAGCATCAGATATTGTCCGGTCCATGGATTGTTTTTTACTTTTTAACTGAATGTTGAGTGAGAGAAACTAGGCTACAGGGCCACACAGTCTAACACAGGGACCACCAGAGCTCTGGCTCTGAGCGGGCCTCTGTTATTGCAAGGCCATCTTTCCCAAGCCACACAAAGTTTTTTTCCACAGATCTCTGGGTTAGGAATTGGGCCACGACCTTCAAACTTATATTCTGGAAACCATGGTTCCTATGTCACACAGCCAGCCCATCTGGGGCATGTTGAAACCCTGTAATTTCTACCCATCCCTACAGCAATATTTCCCTTTCATTTGATAGTAAAGTGGCAATTAAAATAAAGTGTAATACAGGCACAAAAAAGGGCAAAGGAAAAATATGAGGGACTCCCAATGAAACAGGGAGGAAGCATATGGTGAAGGTAATTAGCTTCTCTCTGTTACATGTGGGCAACTGGCAGCTGCATTTAATTGTCAGCAAATATCTGAATTTTATAAGAAACTCACCTTATAGAAAGTACACACTTTCAATGAGTGTCATAAATACTAAGTCCTTTATCCACCTTACTTCAACTAGAACATTCTCTTTTACTTGTTTTCATACTAAGCTAAATACTTTAGATATCTGTCATATGCATAGGAGTATTATTTTTAGACAAAATTTAATTTCTTGATGGTAATTGTTTATTTTTACATGGTAGTGAGGTTTTTCCAAGTATATGGCAGTTAATGTTTTCCTCAAATCTACCTAAATGGCTTTAAAAAATTGGTTAGCTGGCTTTTAAAACATCTCTTGACAAGTCGTTTTTGTTCTGTTAGAATCACAAATCTTTCTGTATGATCATATTATAAGCAGATCAAAATATCACTTTATTCTAAGAAATCTGAACGTCTCAATGAATTATCTATAACTACAGCCCAACTGAGGAAAAGAAAAAAGAAGCCCAGTTCATTTACTTTCCTAGTCCTGTAAGAATTGGCATATAATTATGCATGCTTATGGCCATACAGGCTATTGTGAATTATGGGCTAACCCAAAGTAATAAAAATTTAGTTAGGCTTTGTCTTACACTGTCAATTAAATAAACTTCTGGCTTACAGACTAAAATTTGATTTATGTTGCCTTCCTCTTTCTTTTGCAAAAGTGAGAAATTACAGAGCTATCCTAATGTTTCAAAAGATTAATTGTCCATAACGCCAATTTGGTTTGCATGAAGTCAGAACAGCTGTAATTACGCTCACCTTCCCCAGTGACTATACCTAAGAAAATATTCCTGGGTTACAAGTTCCATCATGTTACATTCAGGAAGCCAAGCTAAATACAGTGGAGCCGCCTGTTCCACCCTTTCCCCAGTGCTCTCCTGCAGTTCATGTTCAAATTTCAAAGTCTTTGCAAAGGTTACAAACTGCTGCGTTGCCAGCATTTAACATCTTTTGTTTTCCTCTTCTTTGAAAAATGATAAGTCTTTTTATTCTGTCATGAAAATTATTTTTTTCTTGATATCATCCTTTCTACTTCTATAGAGTCAGCTAATAAAAAGACAAAAAATATATGATAAATTTTAATTCAAAGTTCTATTAATCACAGGCTTTGAACTGACATTAGTGATATGTTATCTGTGGTTTTCCATTTTATCAGAAAACTCTGAAAATATACTACAGTGACCCAGTCAAAATTACAACTTTAGAGTCAGTGCCAGGACAGGGCTTCATCCCAACTTATCAAAAAGCACTATTCTCTTTTTCTGTTTTTCTATATTTTATTTTAATGGATATGTGAGCATATATATATATATATATGAAATATAGTGCTATGCATTGATATGTGATTATACTTTGTGATTTTTAACTATATAGGTATTAACCTTGACAAAATATTTTAATTAAGTGCCTTAATCATAATAGAAGGGGATTGGTGATCCAACTCACTTTTAAAACCTTTATTAAATGGTCTTTTATAATTGTAGAGACAATACCCAAATACTACAAATCAGTTCCAGAGGCAACTGCTCATAAAATATTTTCTTTTGTTGTTGCTGTTTGTTTTTCTATGTCTAATGTTTTAGAACTGTTTTTTTTGTCCTTGATATTTAAAATATACTTCTAACTCTGTCCTTGATATTTAAAATATACTTCTAACTCTGAAGAAAAGGAAGGAAAAATTTAAAATGGAAATATAGACTTCCAATTTGTATAGCTTAATAGACCCCAAAATTAGGAATCAAATAGAGTATTCCAGAAAGTTTAAAGTTGTCCGGGGACTCCTCATACAGAAAAGTTATTCATACAGAATCATACCAAAAAGAGAATCATACAGAATCATACAGTAAAGGCTTTACTTAATGGAAGGTTATTTCTAAGAAAACAAACAAACAAAAAACGCTTATAGATTGCAATGTTAGAATAAACTACACTGGATTCCAGTTTTTCCTTACTGTATGTTTTTGAACAAATTACTCCAACTCCTCAACTTCATGCTGTTACTTACAAAAATGAATATTACAATACTATAAAAGTTTTGATAGGATTATCTACAGCCACTCCTGGGGTAACTACTCCAAGAGATCCCAGAGTTTTTACCTAGTATATTAAGCTAGAAAGTTAGTATCTTTGGACTAATTTTCCCTTTCCATCCATGGACACACAGAGGTCTCACTTGTCCCAAGTTAAGCCAATCCCTTTAAATACCAAAAGGTTTAAGTTCAGTCTAAGGCACTCAACTCAGTCTGGGCTGACACTTGGATTGAGGGAAATAAGGAACCTCTCTTTTACCATGTGGCAGAGAACTCCACAACAGAGAGAAATGACAGTTGATACTACAAGGAAATGGCTAGAAAAAGTCAGAGATATTGGAAGAGGATCTTGGGTTCTAAAGGCTCTCTGCTTGTGGGAATAGTTCTAGGAGCATCTTACAGCAATAGGTATCTGTGTTTATCCAATAAATTCTCCCTTTGTTTTTGAGTTAGTGCACATACATTTTTCCCCTAACAATCAAGGGTGTTTGGCTTAGAATAATACTAAGTGGAAGCTATAAGTATGAATCTTAGAAGCCATACTTGAGAAGTTTCCTCAGTCCAATGTCTGAAGTCAAAATTTATCAGTCATACAATTTTTGATTGCCTACATGAGCCAGTTCTCATACCTTTACTTTTCCAATGACTGCTCATTATTGAATAGATTAAGCAATCTGTTCTTAGCTACTTATTTATTCAATACATATTTGCATACTATTGATTCAAGGTAGGCATGTGCCAACTACTTTAGATATTATGGGAAAATAAGAGAGATGAAAATCATCCCTGTCTTAAAAGTTTCAATGGGCTGGAGAATTGGCCCAGCGGCTAAGGCACTTGCCTCCAGTGCCTAAGGCCCCGGGTTCAGTTCCCAGGACCCACATAAGCCAGACCCACAAGGTGGTGGCCTCTCTCTCTCTCTCTCTCTCTCTCTCTCTCTCTCTCTCTCTCTCTCTC
>PVHP010037482.1:0-17368 GCA_004024765.1 Zapus hudsonius
GAAATTTTTTTGGGGGGGGATGGTGGGATTTGGGGGGGCGCTGGTGGGCACCCCTGGATCTGGCGGCTGCGGCCTCGCGGGGGGAGGCTGAACGGTGACAGGGGCAGGGGGCTATTTTAGGGGGGTTAGGAGGCTGTGAGTCCGTGAGGGGGAGGGGGGTCCCCAGCGCCCGAGCCGGAGACGCTGAGCCCGCGCGAGCGGCGGAGACAGGGCTCCAGAGCTCCAGATCCGGGCCCCGGCCGCCGCCAGGGGCCCCGCCCGGTCCCCCCCACCCCACCCCGCGTCCCTCCTGCAGCCCAGCTCCGCCCGCAGCCGCCGCGGACCAGGTAGGTAAGAGCCCGGCCCAGCCTGCCGGGCAGTGCCCACCCCGGGGACCCCAGGGTGAGCCTCCCCGTCTGCTCGCCTGAAATCCTGCATTCCCATCTTCATCCCCTGGGGACCCCAGAGTCCAGATTCCACAACCCAACCCGGGAGACCCCGACGCGTCCCTTCCCGCAGCCCTAAGTCTCCAGCCGAATCTCGGGAGGACTGCTTCCTTGCGCCTCCTCTAGGGCCCGGGAGCCTGGATCTCCCGGCTCAGCCCAGGGGACCCCTGTCAGTCTAGATCCGGTTCCCGGCCCAGTCCCAGGAGCTCCAGAAACTGGTCGCCTCTGCTTCGTGTCGTTCCCCCCACCCCCCAGCTCGTGCCCCCAGCCTCTCTGGCTGGAACAGCCAGCTGCGTCCCTCGGTCCAGGCCGGTTCTCCTGGACACAGGCCCGGCGCGGAGCTGTCCATGGTCAGCGCTGTTGGCAGTCTAGCCTCCCCCACCTCCTGCCACCGCCGCCAGGGAGGGGGACGCAGGAGCTGCGGGGATCCCTCCCGCCGCGCCTTTGACCCGGGGATCCCCGGGCCCTCCCTGAGCTGGGCCCTAGGGTTCTGCTGGCCAAGGTTCTCTCGCTCTTCCTGGGCACCCTCTGCCCTGGCCACCTTAGGGACCTTGGTACGGAATATCCAACTCCCACCCTCTGGCCCCAACTGAAAGCCCTCACCCTGATCAGCACAAAACCTTTGTCGTCCCCCCCCCCAACACCTAGTTTAACAGCGCTTGTGCTCCTCAATCTCCTGGTACCACAGCATCTGCTCTCTCAGGGACGCTGGCACCTTGATTTGCTTTCAGAGATCTGGAATGCAACTCCTCGGCTTCTCATCCCCTCCCCCTTCAAAGACCTAGGTGTCTTGTCTTCAATTTTGGATCTCAGAACTTTACCCAGGCCACCTACACAGCATTCCCTCCCAACAAGAATTGAGGATGCAAGCCTCTCACCCTCTGACCTTTACTCCAAAAGGATCCAGGAGTCCAGGCCCCCAGCTCTACTTCCTACACCCCCAGGACCTAGATTCTCAATGGTCACATCTAGGAGTCTAGATCCCTGTGGCCTCAAGAGTCCAGCCAGTTCAAATGTCCTATGGCCTTCATAACTCACCCCTTGATCCCATATCTCAGATGCTAGGGTTCCAGAAATGTCTCCAGCACAGGTTGCCTCCTAGGCCCCATATCATGAGGTCTGCTGTCCCATGTTCCAAGTGCAGACTGATGGGTCAAATGTCCATCTCTTCCTCCACATGTGTTCTGTGGTCCAGGTTCAGGAGGTGACCAGAACCTAATAGCCATCTTCTGTATTTGTAGCTCCAAAGTGTCCTTCCTCTGCTCTCCTGTACAGATTCCTTCTGTACACCAGGACATTTCTAGTGACTGTCTCTGTCCCGTCTTTGCCCAGGGCATGGGCTACATTCTAGGCCAGATACGAAATTCTAGGCATGTGGGGGGGGGCGTTGTTTGTATAGTTGGTTGGTTTTGTGTTCCATTTGCTTTTTTTTTCTTCCCAAGAACAGATCTTGTTCTATAGACCATAGTGGCCTGGAACTCAGTATGTCATTTTCTCCTTGGCTTTTCAAATGTTGATGATGTCCCCAAATCAAATTCTGCCCTTACCCTGTCCTCAGACATGTTTGAAATTCCCAAGACCCAAGGCCAGCATGTAGTTCAATGGTAGAGCAGTTAGGTAGAAAGTACAAGGTCCTGGGTTTGGCCTCCAGCATATGGTAACAAAAAAATTGTTTTATTTTTTTTCTAGTAACCAGTCTTAGTATTCACTAATTTTTATTTATTTATTAGAGAGAGTAAGAGAGAATATTAATGGGTGTGCCAGGGCCCCTTGTAGCTACAAACAAATTCCAAACACTTGCACTACTTTGTGCATCTGGCTTTAAGTGGGAACTGGGGAATGGAGCCCAGGCCAGAAGGCTTTGCATGCAAGTACCTTTAATGGTTGAGTCACCTCTCCAGCCTTTCACCACTTTTTAAAAATTTTTATTTTAAAAAATATTTATTTATTTGTGCCGGGCGTGGTGGCACATGCCTTTAATCCCAGCACTCGGGAGGCAGAGAGGTATGAGGATTGCCGTGAGTTCAACAACACCCTGAAACTACATAGTGAAGTCCAGGTCAGCCTGGACTAGAGCGAGACCCTACCTCGGAAAACCAAAAAAAAATTTTATTTATTTATTTGTCACTAAATTTTTGTGTGTTCTAGGTTCTGGCCATGTCTGCCACTGTTCTAGATCCCTTCATCTTCCCAGGGGCATTCTAACATTCAGCTTGTGCTATCCGTCTTGGAGCGCATTTGCCTAAACTCCACAGTTTTAATTCTGGAAAATTCCAAAGCAGTATTTGCCCATCACATTTTTACTGCCTGGGGTTCTAGATTCTAGACTCCTCCATTCCCAACTTCTCTGTTTTTTCCTCATGCTGGACTTGTCCCCTGGTGGGCCTCCTACCACTGCAAATTCCAGATGCATGTGTCACTTTGTGCATCTGGCTTTACATGGGTACTAGGGAATCAAACTCGGGTCCTTAGGTTTTGCAGGCAAGCACCTTAGCTGCTGAACCATCTCTCCAGCCCTAAAAATATATATATTTATTTGCAAGCAGAGAGAAATAAAAGTGAGACAGGCAGAGAGAATGAGTGCTCCTGGGCCTCCAACTGCTGCAAATGAACTCCAGATGCACATGCCACAATGTGCATCTGGCTCTATGTGGGTACTGAGGAATCGAACTCGGGTTGTTAGGCTTTGCAGGCAAGCGCCTTAACCATTTATTTTATTTTAAAGCAGATATATATATATATATATATATATATATATATATATATATAGAGAGAGAGAGAGAGAGAGAGAGAGAGCAAGCACCAGGGCCACCACCTGTGTGTCTGGCTTATGTGGGTACTGGAGAATTGAACCCGGGGCCTTAGGCACTAGAGGCAAGTGCCTTACCCGCTGAGCCATCTCTCCAGCCCAGTGCCTTAACCATTAATCCAGATCTCCAGCCCCAAGAGCACAACTTTTGCCTTGTCATTCTAACAATATTTAGACACAAAGACTATGACCATTGCTATATTCTGTGTATATGTGGGTTTTTTTTCTTTTTCTTTTTCTTTTTGGGGGTTGGGTTCCACTCTCTAGCCAAGGCTGATCTGGAACTCTGAAGTCTCAGGCTGGCTTCAAACTCACAATGATTCATTCTCCTACCTGTCTCCCAAGTCCAAGTGCTGGGATTAAAGCTCTGTGTCACCAGGCCCATCTTGGCTTATTTTTTGTTTGTTTTGGTTTTTGAGACAGGATCTTATGTAGCCCAGGCTAGTCCTGACCTTGTTAGATAGCCAAAGCTGGCCTTGAGTACTAGATTCTCTAGCCTTAGCCTCCCGAGTGCTGGGACTCCAAGCATGTGGCACTCTTCCAGGCTTATATCTGGTACAGTCACCTTCATCCTGAGCAAGCTGAGTTCTAGATTTGATCGCAGTTCTAGATTGATTCTATCATGTTTGGAGCCAGGACCTCTTTAAGCTACCGGTTGGCTTTTGACTACTTTTATGTTCCAGACCTCAGTTCTAGAATATGCCAGGCACAGTCCTATTGATAGATCTGACTCTTAGGTCAATATGAAAACGTCTGTCCTTTCTGCATTTTGTAGTGTCTTGGTGCCATTGGCTGTGTGTTGTCTCTCAGTGGATTTAAGATTCTACAGCAGACCCCCTAAGACCCCCTGAGTTGCACCTTGAGCGCATGCTGGCCGGCTTACTCTTTTATGAACATTTTCTGAAGTCTTAACTTCTGAGTTAGATTCTCAGAGGCACCACATCAAACACCAAGGATCCGGGCAGCCAGCTGCCTCCTCTCCCAGGGCCCAGAGCACCTCAGCCCCCTTCTCCATTCACTGGAGTCCAAGGCCCAGGTCTTTGGTCATAGTCCTCATTTGGGCAGGCAAGGTTGGAAATTATCCATTCTGAAACCGGTTAGGCTGCTGTCTGTATGGGGGAGAGTGGGAGGGAAGGAAAGGAAGAAACAAAGCGAAAGTCCCTCCTGCTTTCGGCCTGGCCAGCTGGACCTGTCCAACCTGAAGTGCACCTAGGAGTGGCTCAGATGGCCTCCCTTCATCTCAGCTGTCCCCAGTCCTGCCTAGGAGTTCCCAAAGCTCCGCCCACTCCACCTCCCACCACTCTTAGCTAAGGCCCTCTCAGAACTCCTGGATCTAGGGAAGGTGGGGGAGAGGGGTCTATAAACTGGAATTTCTGGGTCTTGACTCCTGAGACCTGCGAGAGATGACTCAGCTCTGCTTCCTGCCATGCTTTTAAATCCATCCATCCATCCATTTATTATTCGTGTTTTTATTATTATTCGTGGTTTTTTGAGACAGGGTCTCCTGTAGCCTAGGTTGGCCTCAAACTTATTCACTGTGTAGTTAAGGATGATTTTAAACTCCTGATCTTTCTGTTACCATCGAGAGAGAGAGAGAGAGAGAGAGAGAGAGAGAGAGAGAGAGAGAGAGAGAGAGAGAGAGAGAGAGAGGCTGCATGCTAGAGCAAACAAACTCCAGACACATATGCACATGGCTTTAGGTGCTTACTGGGGGAATTGAACCTGGATCAGCAGGCTTTGCAAGCAAACAACTTTCATTACTAAGCCATCTCCCCAGTCCTTTTTATTTTACTTTATTTTTGTCTTTTCGAGCTAGGGTCTCTCTTTAGCCCAGGCTGACCTGCAACTCACTATGTTGTCTCAGGCTGGTCTTGAACTCGAGGCGATCCTCCTGCCTTGGCATCCCCAGTGCTGGGATTAAAGGCCATCATGCCCAGCCCTCATCTTTTATTTTTGAAGCAGGGTCCTCAGGCTCACAGAGACCCTCCTACCTGAGTGCAGGGATTCAAGTTGTGTGCCACAATGCCCGGTCTAGGGCTGCAGCTTGTCCGATCACAATGGATAGACCGGTTTCTCCAGGCTGCCCTGGCAGGGTGCCCCCCCCCCCGCGTGCCCGTGCCTCGGTTTCTCCTGCATGACCCGAGTTGGCTGAACGGGTTGAGTGACTTGAATGCCCCACCTCGGATTTCCCCCATGCTGGCTGCCTCTCATTTCTCTCGCCCGCCCCCTTTCCGCCCCTGCAGGCCGCCGGCGCCGCCACCATGATGTGCGAGGTGATGCCCACCATCAGCGAGGATGGCCGGCGGGGCTCGGCGCTGGGCCCCGACGAGGCGGGCGGCGAGCTGGAGCGCCTCATGGTCACCATGCTCACCGAGCGCGAGCGCCTGCTGGAGACGCTGCGCGAGGCGCAGGACGGGCTGGCCACGGCGCAACTGCGGCTGCGCGAGCTGGGCCACGAGAAGGACTCGCTGCAGCGGCAGCTCAGCATCGCGCTGCCCCAGGTTCGGGGGCGGGGCTTGAGGAGAGGGGCGGGGCCTCTGGAGAGGGCGGAGCCTTGGGATCTGAGCCGCAAGAAGCCTAGCCGGGGAGGGCGGAGTCTGAGGGGGAGGGCGGGGCTCGTGTGGGAGGCGGGGCCTAACAATCAGGAACGGGGATTGGCTAGGAGAAGAGGCATGCGGGGGCGTGGCTGAACACCGAGGGGCGGAGTTTAGGAGTGAGGATACCATCCGGGAGGAGACGGGGAAATCATTGCCCAGGGGGAGGGGCGTGATGGGTAAGGTTGTGGGAGGGTGGTCTGAGCTGGGGGAGGGGGGATTTTTTTTTTTTTTTGGCTTTTCGAGGTAGGGTCTCTTTCTAGCAAAGGTTGACCTGGGATTCACTATGTAGTCTGTGGGTGGCCTCGAACTCACAGCGACCCTCCCACCTCTGCCTCTCAAGACGCACGTGGGAAGCTGTGTCCCAGCAAGGAGAGGAGGGGCCTTCTTGGCAAGGGTGTCTGAGCTTACTCCCCAAGGGCATTGTCCAACCAGGAGGGGTGGAGCCCATTGAAAGAGGGGGTGCAGAAGGGGTGGGGCTTAGTCGTAAGGGTGGAGCCTGCTAGCTCCCTTTGGTGAGTGTCCCCATCCTGCTCTCCTCTGGATAGGAGTTCGCGGCTCTCACCAAGGAGTTGAACTTATGTCGGGAGCAATTGCTGGAGAGAGAAGAAGAGATTGCAGAGCTGAAGGCGGAGCGGAACAACACGCGGGTGAGGGCCCTTGGGGCGGGGCCTCAATGCCAGGGCGGAGTCTCGGGGGGATATGAGGGGTGGTCTGTTGAAGTGGGCAGGATCACTTGGGGTTACCTCCTCTTCTATCTTTTTCGGCAATCTCGTTTTCCTGTCTTTCCTGCTCTCACTTCCTTACTGGTCCCCTCTGTCCTCATCCTTTTCTCCCTTACACCAAGCTTTTTTAAATCTCTGCTGTGCTGTGCTTTTCCTCATTCTTTTCTTTAATAGGAGGGGGAAAGGCTGAAGAGATGGCTCAGGGGTTAAGGCACTTACCTGCAAAGCTTAATTCCCCGGGTTCTATTTCCCCAGTATCCACATAAAGCCAGATGCACAAAGTGGTGCATGCATCTGGAGTTCCTTCTCCCATTCTCTCTGTTTCTCTTCTCTCTAGCTCTGCTTGCAAATAAATAAATAATATTCTTATTAAAGGGAGGGACTGGAGAGATGGTTTATCAGTTAAGGTGCCTGCCTGCAAACCTGACGACCCAGGTTCGATTTCCAGTACCCAAGTAAAGCCAGATGTACAAAGGGGCACATGCATCTGGAGCTTGTTTGCAGTGGTTGGACTGGTGTGCCCATTCTCTCTGTCTCTGTCTCTGTCTCTGTCTCTGTCTCTGTCTCTCTCTCTCTCTCTCTCTCTCTCTACTTGCAAATAAATAAATATTTTAAAAAAGGAAAAAGGTCTGGGGCTCGAGAGATGGCTCAGAGTTTAAGGCACTTGCCTGCAAAGAGTAATGACCCAGGTTCAATTCCCCAGTACCCACGTAAAGCCAAATGGACACAGTGGCACATGCATCTGGAGTTCATGTTCAGCAGTTGGAGGCCCTGGTGTACCCATTCTCTCAGTCTCTCTCTGCTTGCAAATAAATAAAAATTATATTTTTAAAAGATCTGATAATCAGGGCTGGAGAAATGGCTCAGCGGTTAAGGCACTTGCCTCCAGTGCCTAAGGCCCCAGGTTCAATTCCCTAGGTCCCACATAAGCCAGACCCACAAGGTGGTGGCCCTGGTGGGCTCTCTCTGTCTCTGTCTCTCTCTCTGCTTGAAAATGAATAAAATTAAAAAAAGAAAATAAAATATTTTTTAAAAAGTCTGATAATCAGCCGGGCGTGGTGGCGCACGCCTTTAATCTCAGCACTTTCAGCACTCGGGAGGCAGAGGTAGTAGGATCACCATGAGTTCAAGGCCAACTTGAGACTCCATAGTGAATTCCAGGTCAGCCTGGGCTAGAGTGAGACCCTACCTCGAAAAACAAAAAAAAAATATGTAAATGTATCTGATTTTTTATTTTATTTATTTGAGAGAAAGTAAAAGAGACAGACACTGCCAACAAACTCCCGACACATGCACCACTTTGTGCAGCTGGCTTCACGTGGGAACCGGGAAATCAAACCCGGGTACTTAAGCTTTGCAGGCAAGCGCCTTAACCGCTGAGCCATCTCTCCCTTCGCTCTTGGATGCCTCTTGACTTGGCTCCATCTCCTCCTCCTGCCTCTTCCAAATTTTTCACCCCTTTCTCGACCTGGTCCTCTCTCCATTGCGTTTTTCACTGACTTGCTTTCCCAATCTCTCTAGCTCCTTTTGGAACACCTGGAGTGCCTGGTGTCCAGGCACGAGAGGTCACTACGCATGACGGTAGTAAAGCGCCAGGCCCAGTCTCCCGGCGGTGTGTCCTCCGAGGTGGAGGTGCTCAAGGCTCTGAAATCCCTCTTCGAGCACCACAAAGCCCTAGATGAGAAGGTAGGCTGACCAGGTAGCCTTTTCTGGGAGCGACTCTGGCTGTGATTGGCTAGACATATCCCAGTGGGTTTAAAGCCTTATTGTGATTGGTTGAAACAGGATGAGTAGGCTGGGTCCTGACTTTTCAAAAATGGGCAAGGGTGAGAGCCACCAATGTGGGAGGCTGCCTGGTACCTGGTTAGAGCCACAGACAGCCATCAAAACTGTCCCCAGGGTGTCTGGTCATGTGACTTAGATTGAGTCTGGTCCGGGTAGCTTTGAACTTGAGATCAGCCTCCCTAGCAGGCCTGGCGAGGGTCTGCTCTCCATCTCTTTCCTGTTCCCTCCCCAGGTTCGGGAAAGGCTGCGGATGGCGCTGGAGAGAGTGTCCGTGCTGGAGGAGGAGTTGGAGCTGAGCAATCAGGAGGTGGGGGCGTGGCTTAAAGGGGAGGGCCCTTCCTTAGGGCAGAACTGATTGGGCAGTCTACCAAGAGAGCCAATGAGATTGGATCAGAGAAAAATGCAGAGAGTCAAGAGCTGCTCAGAGAGAGGGACACTTAAGGCCAGAAGTTGAGGGGGACCAGGAGAAAGATGGCTGGATGTGGGGCAGCAGGGCTATTAGTAGACTTGGGTTCTGGAAGGCCCTCAGTTCTGATGCCTCTCTCTCTTCCAGACTCTGAGCCTTCGAGAACAGCTGTCTAGACGAAGGTCAGGGCTGGAAGAGCCAGGCAAGGATGGAGATGGGCAGGTGAGAAGTGGAAGTTCGCACTGTTAGCTCACTCAACTCTGACATTTATGTGCTGTGAATCTCTGTGGTGTGTGTGTGTGTGTGTGTGTGTGTGTGTGTGTGTGTGTGTGTGTGGTGTTGGAGTTGAAATCCTGGGCATCATGCTTGCAAGGGAGAAGCTCTCTCTCTGAGTCATGCCCTTAACCTTGGCCCTCACTGTGGATTCTAGGCAAGCAGTCTATTACTGAACTACATCCCTAGCCTCATATATAAAATATATATATATATTTATAATATTATATCTATTATATATATATTATATATAAATATATATATCCAAGGAGAGACAAAGACAGACAGAGCATGAGCTTTCCAGGGTCTCCAGCCTCTGCAAATGAACTCCAGATGCATGCACCACTTTGTGCATCTGTCTTTACGTGGGTGCTGAGGGATTGAACCCAGGTGGTCAGGCTTTGCAAACAAGCACCTTAACTGCAGAGCCATCTCTGCAGCCCTCACTTTTTAAAAAGTATATATATATGGGTGTGTGTGTCAGGGCCTCTTGTCACTGCAAATGAACTCCAGATGCATGTGCCACTTTGTGCATCTGGCTTCACATGGGTACCGGGGAATCAAATCCAGGCTATCAGGTTTGGCAAGCAAATGTTTTTAACCACTGAGCCATCTCTCCAGCCCCATTTTTTTTTCAGCCCCACTTTTAATTTTTTTTTTAATTTTGAGTCAGGGTCTCATTCTGTAGCCCATGCTGACCTTGAACTCAAGCTCTTCCTGCCTCAGTCTCCTAAGTATCTGTGATTATACATCTGTCCACCCACTCAGTGACTTTGTGATGATCATAATGTTTGTTATTATATTCACGGACTTCAGAATTTCTCAACCACCAAGATCCTTAGTGGTCACCCAGAAAATGAATTTCTATGGCCCTTAGTGACTTGACCCCTGTGGACTTGGATCTGAATGACCCTTGCTGATCTTTGTTTTGCCCCATCTCCACTCCAGCTGATCAGCCAAGTTCAATACCTTGGGTTCTGTGCTTCCTCTCTCTCCAGACCCTAGCCAATGGCCTGGGTCCTGTTGGAGACTCCAGCCGTCGAACAGCAGAACTGGAGGAGGCCCTGGAGCGGCAGCGAGCAGAAGTGTGTCAGCTTCGGGAGCGTCTGGCGGTGCTGTGCCGTCAGATGAGCCAGCTAGAGGAGGAGCTGGGCACTGCTCACCGAGACCTGGTTAAGGCCGAGGAATCGAACTCCAAGCTGCAGCGAGACCTCAAGGAGGTGAGGCTGGAGCCCCTGGAGGGCTGCCCTCTGACCCTCCCCTCCCCAGCCATTTCTCCTTTTGCCCAGAGTACATGAGCTCATGAATGGTGTGGAACCTGAGTAAAATTCCCAGGCTGTGTGGATTCTCTCATCTGAGCTTCAGTTTCCTCACCTGTGAAATTGGATTTATTTATTTATATTTCAGTTATTTGTGAGTGGAGAGAGAGAGAGAGAGAGGGGAGAGAGAGAGAGAGAGAGAGAGAGAGAGAGAGAGAGAGAGAATGGGAATGGGCAGGTTAGGGCCTCTTGCCACTGCAAATGAATTCTTGAAGGCAGCGGGTGAGAAAATAGACTGATCTCTTTCATCATCCTTGATGGCTTCAGGGCCTGTTGTTGGAATATGTGGCCCACTACAAGGCTTCCCACAGGGCTCCATGAAGGTCCATCTCCCCCCTGATCCTGTAGTCTCTTCTGGATTCAAAGCCTGGGCGAGGGCTGGAGAGATGGTTCAGTGGTTAGGGCACTTGCCTCTGGTGCCTAAGGCCACATAAGCCAGACCCACAAGGTGGTGGCCCTGGTGTATTCTCTCTCTCTCTCTCTCTCTCTCTCTCTCTCTCTCTCTCAGTCTCTCTCTCTCTCTCTCTCTGCTTGAAAAATGAATAAATAAAATATTTTTTAAAAAAAGCTTGGGCTAGTCCCTTGGCTCTTGGGGGGGGAGGGGCTGCCTTAGAGATATGGAATGTGTTCTGTGATTCCAGACTTGGGATTGCCAGAAGTGTGTCTTCAGTCTTCCCATACCAGGGCTCAGGGCTGGGTCTTTCTATGTAGGTTGACCTTGAACTTGTTGTGTAGCCTAGGCTGGCCTGGAACTTCCTGGAAGCCCTCCTGCCTCAGCCCCCTATGTGCCGAAATTACAGGCACACACCACCACAATGCTTTGTGCCTTCATTCAGAACTGCCTTTGAACTGTAACACTAAGCAGGGCAAGGAACTTTCTTTCTCTCTCTCTCTCTCTCTCTCTCTCTCTCTCTCTCTCTCTCTCTCTCTCTCTCTCATTGTTGCTTGTTGAGGTAAGATCTCACTCTAGCCCAGGCTGACCTGGAATTCACTGAGTTTCAGGCTGGCTTCGAACTCATAACAATCCTCCTACCTCTGTCTCCCAAGTGCTGGGATTAAAGGCTTGGGTCACCATGCCTGGTGGTCACTTTTTAATATTCTTATTTATTTGCAAGCAGAGAGAGATAGAGAAGAGAGAGAGAGAGAGAGAGAGAGAGAGAGAGAGAGAGAGAGAGAGAGAGAGAGAGAGAACTGGTGCACCAGAGCCTCCAGCCACTGCAACGAACTCCAGATGCATGTGCCACTTTGTGCCTGTGGTTTTATGTAGGTACTGGGGAATCAAACCCTGGTTGTTAGACTTTGCAAGCAAGTGTCTTAACCACTGAGCCATCTCTCCAGCCCCTTATTTTCTTTTTTTCTAAGTACAGTTTTGGTCTAGCCTAGGCTGACCTGAAATTCTCTATGTAGTCTCAGGATGGCCTTGAACTCAAGCGATCCTCCTACCTCTGCCTGCTGAGTGCGGAATTAAAGGTGTTGTCCACCATATCCGGCCAGCTCTTTCTTTAAAAAAATACTTTATTCATTTGCAAGCAGAGAGAGAGCGAGCGAGCGAGCGAGAGAGAGAGAGAGAGAGAGAGAGAGAGAGAGAGAGAGAGAGAGAGAGAACTCCAGATGCATGCACCACTTTCTTTGTGCGTTAGGTTTTATGTGGCTACTGGGGAATCAGGCTTGTAGCCAAGCGCCTTAACCTCTGAGCCATCTCTCCACCCGGGAACTTCGGGTGCCTTACCTGGGGTGTTCAGCCCAGGCTACCCTAGGGCCTTTGAGGAGTTGTAGTCCACCTAAACCATTGCTGTCTCCTGCAGGCTTTGGCTCAGCGGGAGGATATGGAAGAGAGGATCACTACGCTGGAGAAGCGCTACCTGAGCGCCCAGCGCGAGGCCACGTCTCTTCACGATGCCAATGACAAGCTGGAGAACGAGCTAGCCAGCAAGGAGTCCTTGTACCGGCAGGTGAGGTCGTCCCTGGGGGGAAAACAGCAGAACCTGGGGTGTGGTAGCCCTTGTGCCCAAGGCCCTGCCTCTGCCTCTTCTAGAGTGAAGAGAAGGGCCGTCAGCTGGCCGAGTGGCTGGACGATGCCAAGCAGAAGCTGCAGCAGACGCTGCAGAAGGCCGAGACCTTGCCCGAGATAGAGGCGCAGCTGGCACAGCGAGTGGCTGCTCTCAACAAGGTGAGGGGCGTGGCCTGTGGGCCATGGGCGTGGCCTGTGGGTGTTGTCTGTGGGCGGGGCCTGAGGGCCAGGGGCGGGGCCTCGAAGGAGACCCGCCTGGAGGCCAACTTGACCCAGATGTCCTGGGTCCTGTCCACAGGCTGAGGAACGTCATGGGAACTTTGAGGAGCGCCTTCGGCAGCTGGAGGCCCAGTTGGAGGAGAAGAACCAGGAGCTGCAGCGGGTGAGGGGGGCCTGTGGGGTGGGTTTAGCTGAGAAGTTTGATTGGGTGGGAGTTTATATGAGGGGCGTGGTTTAAGATTTAGTGGGAGGGAGTTTAGATGAGGGGTGGAACTTGTGAGGTTTAGATGAAGGGGCCCGGTGGGGAAAAAGGGGGCTTAGATAAGTGGTGGGATTTATTTATTTTTAGTTTATTGAGGCTGGGTCTCCCTATGTATTCCAGGCTGGCCTTGAATTTGCTAGTCTGGCTTTGAATTCACTCTTCCCTGTGCTGGAATTACAGGAGTGTAATGACCATCATGCCCTGAGTCCTCTGTTATCTTTATAGGAAGGGGGGTTTAAATGAGGGGTGGAGCTTAGCTGAGGGGCGGAGCTTAGCTGAGGGGCGGAGCTTGTGAGATTAGATGAAGGGGAAGAAGGGTGAAATGGGTTTAGATGAGCTGTGGGGACTGAGTGGAGCTTAGATGAAGGGAGAGATGGGTTAGGGGTTAGGATGAAGGGCAGGCTTAGTGCTGGACAAGATCTACCCATGAGCCAACGCTCTGCTTCTCTTTGCACAGGCCCGGCAGCGGGAGAAGATGAATGACGACCACAATAAGCGGCTGTCTGAGACGGTGGACAAGCTGTTGAGCGAGTCCAATGAGAGGTTACAACTTCACCTCAAGGAGCGCATGGGTGCCCTGGAGGAGAAGGTGTGTCGCAAAGCATGCCTCTGACAGCTAAGGAGCCTGGACTGCCTCCATGTGGAATGCTGGGGCCCTGACATCTCCCAGGGATGTTACCTAAGATCCTCTTCATCTTGGGCATGGCAAATGCAACAGACCCAGCTTCACCTAAACAGTCCAAGAGTGTCCCCCTTCAGACCTCACCCCATTTCTGTCCCCGCAGAACTCACTGAGCGAGGAGATCGCCAACATGAAGAAGCTTCAGGATGAGCTGTTGCTGAACAAGGTGGGGGCTCAGGGGTGAAAGGGGGAAGTTGCAGGCCTGGGAGGGGCTGTTCCTCAGAGCAGCAGGTTCTGACCCCATACCTCCAACCTTTTCCAGGAGCAGCTGTTGGCGGAGATGGAGCGGATGCAGATGGAGATCGATCAGTTGCGGGGGAGACCACCGTCCTCTTACTCCAGGTGACAGAGCCTTCCTGTCCCTCCTTCTGAATCCCCACTCCCAGGCCTCTGCCACACCCTCTGATTTTATTTGTGTTTTCAAATCAAACCCAGGGCCTCACACATGTGCAGGACAAGCGCTCTATCACCAAGCTACATTGCCAGCCCCTTTTTAGGTCTGGAATTCACTATGTAGTCTCAGGGTGGCCTTGAACTCATGGTGATCTCCTACCTCTGCCTCGAGTGCTGGTATTAATGGTGTGCACCACCACATGGAGCTCCCTTTTTATTTTATTTTTTATTTTTATTTTTTAGAACACCAGGGCCACCACCTTGTGGATCTGGCGTATGTGGGTCCTGGGGAATTGAACCCAGGGCCTTAGGCACTGGAGGCAAGTGCCTTAACCGCTGAGCCATCTCTCCAGTCCGGAGCTCCCTTTTTAGTTTTATATTTTGAATAAGGGCCTCATGCTCTGGCTGACTTTGAACTTGTAATCTTCTTGTATCAGCTTTCTGAGTAGCTGAGATCATGGGCCAGAACCCCTAGGTCCTTCTTCATTGCTTTTATCTATGAATATTTATTTATTTTAAATTTTGCAATATTTATTTATTTGAGAGAGAGAAAGTGACAGAGAGACAGACAGACAGAGAGAGAGAGAGAGAGAGAGAGAGAGAGAGAGAGAGAGAGAGAGATATGATGGTCATGCCAGGGCCTCCAGCCACTGCAAAGAAACTCCAAATGCGTGTGCCACTTTGTACATCTGGCTTTACTTGGGTACTGGGAAATTGAACTCAGGTCCTTCTGCTATTTGTATGTGTGTGTATTGGCATGCCTAAGTCTCTTGCTGCTGCAAATAAATTCCAGATATTTTTGCATGCTTTGGCGCTGGCTTTGGGTGTCTGGGGAAGTGAAGCTGGCTCAGCAGGCTTTGTAAGTGAGTGCCTTTAATTGCTGAGTCACCTTCCCAGCCCCATCATCCCTTTTAATTAATTTATTAATTCTGACTTTTCGAGGTAGGGTCTCACACTAGCCCAGGCTGACCTGGAATTTACTATGTAGTCTCAGGGTAGCCTCGAACTCAATGATCCTCCTACCTCTGCCTCCCAAGTTGCTGGGATTAAAGGTGTGCATCACCATGCCTGGCCTTTATTTTTGACCTTTAATTAATAAACCTTCAGGACTCTTCCTATGATTCTTGACCTCTGTTCTCTTTCCCTGATCCCTGGATCCCTTACTGCCTTCCCCATACCCATAGGTCTCTCCCTGGCAGTGCCTTGGAACTCCGTTACTCCCAGGCACCCACATTACCTTCTGGTGCCCCCTTGGATCCTTATGGGGCTGGCAGTGGCCGAGCAGGAAAGAGGAGCCGCTGGTCAGGGGCCAAGGATGAGTCCTCAAAGGTCAGCGGCCACTTCCAGAGCCTGGACTGAGAGGGGCATGGGTGGGCAGGGTGGGGAATGTAGCCAGATCCATTTGGCTCAGGGAGGAGGCTGGGATAAGAGTCCGTATCTCCACAGCTAACCTGTCTTCTCTTTTCAACTGCATCTGCATCATCCTCATCTGCCCGCATCTCTTCTTCTTTCCTCCCATGATTGATCTGCTGCCTGGTGAGCTTCCCCAAAGTGGAATAGAGTGGGGAACCCTAGAGTGGGCAGATTCAGGCAAAGAAGAGAATTGGGCTGGGTCCAGGGAAATGGGAATCAGGGAATGGACAGCGACATGGGTGTGGGCATGCCTTGGGAAGAGTTGGGGGAGGACTTAAGAAAGGCACCTGTCAAGAAAGTGGCTGGGGAGGTAGCTCAGTGCTGGCCTGGCATGTGAGAGGCACGGGCTCTGTCCCCAGAGCCACAATAAAGGAAGAGTGTGACTGCGAAAAGCATCAGGGTATGTGGGAAGGCTCAGGGAGGGTAATTGTAGCCCTCATCCGACTGACACTCCTCTCACAGAGACAGGACTGGGAGAGATCTGCCTCTTCGGGGTCCATGCCACCCCCTTTCCCTGGAGAGCTGGATGGTTCAGATGAGGAGGAAGCTGAGGGCATGTTTGGGGCTGAGCTACTCTCCCCCAGTGGGCAGGCTGACGTGCAGACACTGGCCATCATGCTTCAGGAGCAGCTTGAAGCCATCAACAAGGAGATCAAGTGAGTCCTGGCCTGTGCCTGCTGTCCCCGGCCCTCACTGTCCCCGGCCCTCGCTGTCCCCAAAGACCCTTGGGTGCCTAGAGATGTCTCTCTGAATGCCTGAGCCATCTCCTTTGCCACCTCTTGAGTTCAACGGTCCTTTCATTGCTGAGGAACACTGTCTGGGGGTACATCCACAAGCGTCCCAAGTGCTGTCTACATCAATGTCCCTCTACACTCCCTCCCAAGTTCCAGTCACACTCAAGAGTGTGTTCTAACATATTAGAGCCATCAACTCAATGCATAAGGACCTTCCAGTAATCCATGGCTTCACATAACCATATTCCAGAGTCTCCCGGGACTCCAAGAATCACAACACAAGATAACAATCTCTCTAACACAAAGCACCATGAACATCACTCTAATACATTCATCAAGAATTTCATCTCTGAGCCGGGCGTGGTGGCGCACGCCTTTAATCCCAGCACTCGGGAGGCAGAGGTAGGAGGATCGCCATGAGTTCAAGGCCACCCTGAGACTACATAGTGAATTCCAGGTCAGCCTGGGCTAGCGTGAGACCCTACCTCGAAAAACCAAAAAAAAAAAAAAAAAAGAATTTCATCTCTGGGTGGGCATGTAGCTCTGTGGCAGAACACTTGCCTAGCATGTTAAGCCCTGGGTTTGATCTCCAGTAGAGGAAAAAAAAAATAAAGGAAGGAAGGAAGGAAAAAAATCTTGAGGGGCTGGGAAAATGACTCCATTGTTAAAGGCACTTACTTGCAAAGCCTTCTAGGCCCGGTTCAATTCCCAAGCCATCCACATAAAGCCAGATGCAAAAAGTGGTGTCCCACCACCACATAAATAAATATAAATTTAACAAAAGAACATCAATTCTACACACAAATAATTTCTAATAGAACAAAAATCTTCTATTAGGAACCCCGCTGCTTCCCCAGAAATTGCCTGATTCAGCAATTCTCTTGGGCTCCCAGCAGGTATGACTGACGTGACCATATCCATTCTGTTCAAGGGGTGAATTCATTCCCCCGCTCTCCCGTACTGAATTACTCCCTGACTTTCTAGTTGACCTTGGTTTCATTCTGGTTATTAACTTATTTGTAGTTCTTGGGATATTTCATCTTTTTTTTTTTGGATATTCTATCTCTTGATTATAGCAATTCTATTATTATTACTATGGGATGGAACCTAAGAATTTGCCCATGCTACATAAGTGTTCGACCTCTGAGCCACGCCCCCAGCCCTCACTGTGGGTGCTAGGCAGGAGCTCTACCTCTGAGCCAGCCCCCAGCCTCTCACTGTGGATTCTAGGCAGGAGCTCTATCTCTGAGCCAAGCCCCCAGCCTCTCATTGTGGATTCTAGGCAGGAGCTCTACCTCTGAGCCAGCCCCCAGCCTCT
>PVHP010037483.1:0-17356 GCA_004024765.1 Zapus hudsonius
TAGAGGTGAGAAGCCAGGAAAGAAGTCACCCTAAATGTCCCCACCCCCAGAACCCTCCAGGCTTGCCCACCTAACAGGTAAACGGTCCTGGTCTCACTTAGCAAATTATGTATAAACAAATGACCTTCCTGGGCTGGTTCCCTCCGAATGACTCCTCCATCTCAGAGTGGTTTCCATCAGGATGAACCTTCTACCCTGCCTTATGCACCAGCAAACATACTGATACAATTTAAAGGTCATGTTCTTTTCAAACTGACAGACCCCTCCAAAGTTTTGACGAGAGCCCCTCCAAGCCTCACACCCTACAGGCAGAAAGGAATTGAGTAACTTCGCAGAAGCTCAACCATGGAAACTGATTAGAAAGACTAGGGAGAGACGAGACTGTGCAGAGCCCCCCACCCCCGCACAGGTACCAAGCAGCTCATCCCAAAAGGAGATGTCACTCAGCCGGGCAGAGAGCCCCCTCCACCAAGGGCCGAGGGGACCGTGGAAGGGTCGATGAAGATATAATTACCTTCCCTGTGAGAATCTTCTTTATTTTCTCCAAGATCCCAAATGAATGCCATTAAATTAGCCTTACCTTTTGATTTGCAGAGAGCCTAACTTTACACCCCAGGACTGGGCAGAAGGCTCACTGCTCAGGTTCAGAAGGGCATTTCCCTGATAGAGGATGGATTCTGCATAAATACGCATAGTGTGGAGACATTGATGTATTTATTTACAGGTGTATGTGTATCAGGAGGACAAGCCCTTCCTGTTCTCTTTTCCCTTCCTCCGTCTGTGGGACAAAAAGGGAATGATGGAGAGGATGACATACTTTCGAACCTCTGGGAACCCAGCCATGTCATCTGATAGTATTACTAGTGTCACTTTATTATCATTCTATTATGATTGATGTTACAGTAATATATTATAATATAATTCCAATACTATTATTATTATCATTAATTTGATGATTCTGCTTTGATAACTTTGTCGTTCAACTAAAAACTAGGAGGTGTTACCTGAAAAAGTGTCACCGACTGATGGTTCCAGGAGGCTTCGGATGTCCTGTGCACACGATGACGTCATCTGTCACCCATAGGGGACCCTGAAAGAAATCCCAGACAGGGATGTGCTAGTTGCTTGCTACCCTCATTCAAATACTGTGCTTAGTCTTGATCAGGTCCTCTAGGTCCTTCCTGCCTGCCTGGTCCCTCCTGATGCAGTGTACTGTCATCTCTCTTTAAGAGATGCCATTTGTGATTCTAAGATCTAGCTTTCAAAACAAAACTTACTCATTATAAACATGTATGAATCAAACACTGGAATAACATAGCCCAGGATGAAGAAGAAGAAGAAGAAGAAGAAGAAGAAGAAGAAGAAGAAGAAGAAGAAGAAGAAGAAGAAGAAGCAGAAGCAGAAGCAGAAGAAGACAGAACCACCCAGTCATTGGGCTGTAACCTCCCTACATCCCTAAGTCAGCCCAGGGCTTTTTAAATTTTGACTGCAATGGCTTACCTTTGCAGCTTCCCTAGCCATTTAGCTTAACTGTGCAAACATTCACAGTCCCGGAGACTAAGGCTAGGACCCTAGAATTCAGTCATCAGCTTCCTTGTCATTGCATACACATTGACTTGGCTTTTTCCAGAGTGAAGTCACCTTGTCTACACCCTTGCCCTTGACCACTTCCTCCAACTGTCCGACCTCCCTTTCACTTGCCCTTGAGATCCAAGTCTCCTTCCTACTGATGTCCCCATGGCTGTCATGCCCCTAGGTTTGTGTGTCCTGTGGGTACATGTCCAATCTGTAGGGCACAGAGGGAACTTACCAGAACCAGTGGTCAGTACATCTGAAATCTGGCCTAAGATATACCCTACAGTGTGGTCGGCATAAGAAGCGTGATTAGAAACTGTAAGAGAGAGATGTGATATTCTCCTGAAAAGCACCTTCCACGGTTTTAAGCCTTGACTGTGGGAACATTTCCTGTCACGTTTGTGTGGTCTTACTGGGCGGCAGGGCGAGGAAGGTTGCTCAGACCCAGGAGAAGGCAATCAGCATCTCTTCAACATCTTTTCAAAAAATATTGATTTGAGAGAGAGAGACGATGGGCGCACCAGGGCTTCTTTCCACTGCAAACAAACTCCAGATGCACACACCATTCTGTGCATCTGGCTTTACATGGGTTTGGGGAACTGAACCCTGACTGACTGGCTTTGCAACAAGTATCTTTTTAATTGCTGAGCCATCTCTCCAACTCCTGGAACATCTTCTATTGGCAAGCACTGCAGCTATTGGCTAGAGACACAAAAATGGAATTCTGTTCTCCTCTTATGGAGTTCTCCATGCAAATAAGAGAATTGTCTCTACAACAAGCATTTAATTGCATGAACATCCCAAACACATTGTAGGGTGACAGAAACTGATAAGGCACACGTCTCACAAAAGTGGCAAGGATTTGGGTCCATGTTTTAATTTGAACTCATCCCTAAATGATTCCCACACTGGTCACTCATTCAGCAGAACATTGGGAAGTGTGGTGGGATCCACACCCAAGACCCAGAGCTCCCTTGCTCCCCATCCAGGATGAGGTGCTTTCCAGTAAGGCAGGATTGAAGGCGCATGCCCTGTGGTCTCTCTGCAAACTCGTTCCCTAGGTCCCCTCTGCTTCTACAGCACAAGACTTCAGGAGCTCTCGTGATGCCAGAAAGGGAAGATATCCGAGGCCTAGAGATAGCTACGGCTTTCCCCTTCATCTCAAACTTTTCACAGAAGAAGTTTGGGAACATTCTAGAAATAGTTTAAAGTCATCCTTCGAAGATTGCTTCTCTCCTGACTCTGCAGCAGGGACTTTTCTGGTCTTCCTGGGGACACTAAGCCACAGCTGTGACCAACAGGTGTGAGTCCCTTCTCCTCACCCCCAGGAAAAGGTTTTCTGTCACCTGGAGGTTTGGGTCAGAGTTTGGTTTGTCCCAAAGAGACTTTGTAAAAGGCAAGCATAGGCTAAGAAGAATTCATGTTTTAAGCCTTTCACTACACTTTCATTTACTGTCAACAACTGTCTTTTCAAATATACTTCATGGGACTTCTATTTAGCCATTTTCATGACAGGCAAACCCACTGGACTGCAGCTGAGCTTAAACCAAACACTTTATTTTGATGATTTGTGTGTAAGGCAGGGGCAAATGCTGCCCCAGCATGCACGAGGGGTCAGAGGACAACCTTAGGTGTCTGGGCTCTTCCAGCTCTTCTACCTTTGACACAGGTCTCTTACTGCTGTGAAAGAACACCAGTCAAGCTGGCTGGCGAGCTTTGGGTCCGCCTGCCTCTGCTTCTGAATGCTGTAGATCACAGATGTGCTCTTTGCATCTGGCTTTATGTGGGTACTGGAGAATGCTGGGGAATCCTCCTTGGGCGGGCAGGCTTTGCAATAAGTGCCTTTAACCGCTGAGCCATCTCCTCAGCCCTCAAACCAGACATCTGAGTAGACGTGTTCTACATGGCACCCATGGAGAAATGATAAAATGATGGCATGGTCATCTGGGCACAGCCAGTTTGCCTAACCCATACCAACAGACCCATCCCTCAAATATCTGGTGTGTAGAAGGCCCATTTGGGACATGAGGAGAGAACTCACAGTGTAAACATAGCTTAAAAGTTGCTTCTGCGATGGAGATTGTGTTTGTATTTTTCAGGATGCAACGAGAGAGTTGTGGCCCATCTAACCCTACCAACCGAATGTAGGCCAATAGCAGAGATTCTGGCAAGAGATGAACCACCACAGTCATACCGTGGAGAATCCATATGGAGCCTCACAGATAATAATGATGGGATGAACAAGGGACCCACAGCCACAGCCATTCAATCAACACAGGATAAGCCAGGGTGACAGAAACCAACAATTTCAACACAAAGCCCCTCAGTAACAACACACTTGGGTCAGGAGAACCTGGCTGAAGACTGGGCTATCCATGGTCCCCTGCCACAAAGACTGATCCAGATGGCCCACGGAGGAGGATATCCAGCTGATTGGGGATGGGGAGGGGGAGCATTGGGGAATTGGGGATAACAACTCATTGTTTGCCCACTAAATAATGTAACTCATTATGGTCAATAATATACATATTAATAAAAAAAGTTGCTTCTGGCCTGGAGACATGGCTCAGCAGTTAAAGACATTTGCTTGTAAAGCCTAATGACCAGGGTTTGATTCTCCAGTACCCACTTAAAGACAGATGCACAAAGTGGTGCATGCATCTGGAGTTTGCTTGCAGCAGCAGAGACCCTGGTGTGCCCATTCTCTCCCTCTTTCTCTCTCTCTCTCTCTCCCTCTCTCTCATAAAAAAATAAAATTTTAAAAGTGACATCTATGGCTGGTGTGTTGGCACATGCCTATAATCCCAGAGCACACAGGCAAGAGAATCACTGTGAATTCAAGACCAGCCAAGGCTACATACAGAATTCAAGGCCAGCCTGGGCTACACCATGAGCTCCTACTACTAGAAAAGAGTTGGGGGGTGCTTCTGTGGTGAGTGGGGTCACCCTGGGGTCTCTGACCTGAGGACTCTGACTAAGCCATATGTTGTGGGTTACTTAACCCACCTGCTGCCTGAATGCCACCCCAAGTCTGAGCATGCTCCCAGCATTTTGCGTCTGCAGTTCTCAGTAGAGGGCCATCCAAAAGGGAGGCTCTGCAGGCCCAGGTTGACCCCTGCCTGTGTTTTAAGACTGCAGCGTCCTTGAGCTGGCTGGTGTGTGTCTCTGCTGGGCCTGGGCTGTGTATCCTGCCCGCGCTGCTAACAAGACACATTCCTTTTCGTTCATGGCAAGTAGTGTGAAGTTTCTGTCTTATGTCACAATGTCTAAGTGCCTGAGCACAAAAACGGTATCTTGGCAGCAAGAAAATGACCATCACTTAAAAAGATGAAATCCCGAGGAAGCAGAAAGGCTGAGATTTCATGGAAGAGATGCATGCAGTGGAAAGCCGGCCCCTCCCAGGGCCTGAAGAAGACCATCCCCCAAATCATGGCAGATCGTTCTGCATGTATCAAACTTCAGGCCAGAGGCTGCCAAACTTTCTCCATTCAAATCAGCCACTTGGCTTAGAGTTTCTACACATCCCGTGAGCTGTCAACTTCTGCCCAGAGCGTGACTTGTGTCTTGACGTCCTCCTTCAATAATGGTTTTCATTCCCTGTGTCCCCTGCGGGTTCCCAAGAGGACTCTGGTCAGTGTGCCTCTTCTCACTTTGAACCAGAAGGCTTTCATCCAAAAGCTTCTGCTTATTCTAAATATTATTATTTCTGCAAAGGTTGTAGTCTCATTTTCCCTCCCCCATCTCTCTTTCCCCAAAGGCTCTCCTGATGTGGTTGTGGGTGTTCACTGTGGGGTAATTGAGGCCTCCTGTCAGTCTCTGTGGGGGTTGGGGGGCTGTACCTTAGGATATCTCTACCCACCCTGTGGCTTTTACAATCTTCCCTCCCCTTCTTCGGCAATGGTCCCTAAGCCTTGGCAATCTGAAAAAAAAATTAAGCCAGGTCTGATGCCACATGTCTGAAATCCCAACACTCAGAAGACTCGGCCTGAGCTGTATAACAAGTTCAGGCCAATATGGGAAGCACAGAACACAATGAGACTCCCTGCCCCCTGCCATTATCTCCCTCTCTATATATGGATAGATAGATAGATAGATAGATAGATAGATAGATAGATAGATAGATAGATAGATGATAGATAGATAGATAGAGATAAAGACTATATATAGAGATATGTGTGTATGTAACACATATATATTATATATTTTTTTATTTTTTAAGGAGAAGGAAAGGTTAACCCTGCTTACTTGAAAATGAAGCAGTAAGTACAAATTGAATGCTCACACTGTACCTCATAAATACAAGAAATATAAGAATAATTAATTGCAGTTAAAATAATTTTCAAAAAGCTGATGATGCCTTTGGAGCAACTTGTGATGGAAAAATAGCAGTGACTTTTAACTCCGGAGCTTCACCAACTGCTTTCCTAAAGCATGCCACAAGTTATTTAATAAATACAGCACCAAGGCCAGCTGTGGTGGGCACACCTCTAGTCCCAGAACTCAGGAGGCAGAAGTAGGAGGATCACTGTGAGTTCAAGGCCACCCTGACAGTACAGAGTGAATTCCAGGTTGGCCTGTGCTAGAGAGAGAGAGACCCTACCTCAAAAAACATTATATATATATATATAATTATTATAAATATATCACCTATAGGCCATGTATGGTGGCACACACCTGTCATCCCAGCATTCAGGAAGTAGAAGGAAGAGGATTGTGAGTTCAAGACCAGCCTGGACAACTCAGAGAGACCCTGTCTTCAAAACATATGAAAAAATAAAAGAAATAAAATAAAATGAGATAAAATCTATGTACACACACATATTGGAGCCTTTTGGCTTTGTGTTTTATGTAGAATATATTTTGCATATGTAGATATAAGTACGTTATACCAGTGACACATGAAAAAGACATTAACAAAAAACTATGGACTATTTGTGTATTCCTTCTGACTCCTCTATTTTAGAGAGTTCTGGTTCTATAGCAGCCTACAGATTATGGCAACCTCATCATTGTCACTCTAAGGATAAAACAGAAGCAAAACGCAGACCTACAAGGAGGTCGCAAGCATTCATGACCTGGAAGCCCCTGAATTTCAGGGACAAGGTGAGCATGAGTCTGGGATTGCTCAGACCTCCTGGCTGGCTTCTCAGTGACGTACTTCCGCCTCTCTGATCGAGCCCACAGGGTGGATGTGTAAGGCCAAGCCTTTCGATGTTCACATTCGTTTCAAAGTCAAGGTCCTGTTTGCAGAACTGATATTCTGAGAAATAGTTCAGACTTTACCTTGACCGAGATGTGGAGATGCTGCGTGTTAACAAGATAAACTCTCTTTAAGATTTCTGCTTAAAAAATTACAACCGTTGAAGATCAGAATGGACCACACTCTGCTTTGGCTGAGGACATGTCTCTTCTTCAGAGACAAGTGAAGGATGGCTGACACGGAGTGGCTACATCACCTGCCACATCCAGTGAGCAGGAACCCAACCCTGACACCCAGCCTCCTCCATTCACTGTGACAACTAACTGTGTACTGGGGGGACAGGGGACAGGCTCATCACATTATGCTCAGAAGCCCTGTATCCCTGAGGGGAATATCCCTGTCTTTCTGCTCACATTCTAGGGCCCCTGGCAGCTTAAACACACACCTATACTATATATATATATATATATATATATATATATATATATATATATATATATATATACATACATACATAAGGAGATGAAATCCAGGCTGGAATACAACAGAGATACACACACACACACACACACACACACACACACACACACACACACACTTTTTCCTGAATGACCCCCCTTCCAGCCCAGCACATCCTCTAAAACCTTTTTCCAGAATGAACACGAGGCTCCTACAGACAAGGGAAGCAAGAGAGAGGAATCCAGACGTGCCCTCCCTTCCCGAGTGATCTCAATTTCAACCAAGACATCCGGCTGCCATCTCCCAAGAGAAAGCAGAGGAGAACCTGCCTGAACGATTCTTCCAGGAGTGCCAGGAGAGGGAGAAGAGGAGCACCCTTGAGAAAATAGCATTTCTGAGAGGCTGCAGACATGAGGAAGGAAGGACAAGGAGACAGGATGGGTGCACGTATGTCTGTGTCTTTCAACTAGGCAGTTCAATCTCAGGTTATTTTATTTGACAAATAAAACTAAACTGCATATTTATGGACTAATGATGTGAGATATTGCTCTTTTATTCTGATCCACTGCCGCTTAAAGACCAATTGTAAATATTCCTGGGACTTTTCGCAAGTTGCTGTGCCATAAGTAGTCAGCTGATAGTATGGCCTCACTCAAGGTCAAGGCCACGATTTTTCTCTCCTTCAACAAAAGTAACGCTAGGCATGCAGAAATCTTGTCTCAAATACCACAGAATTGAATAGTAAGTGCTCCAGAGCTGGCTAGAATATGCAGGGCCCACACTGAGCAGCTATAAGAAGTCAGTCACCAGGGCAGAAAAGACATACAGTGCTCCCCTTCCTGAAGTGGAGACCCCACTCCCCACATCCCACACCCTAGCCATGGCCAAAGAGTACCCATCATACCAATGGACAACATGTCACATGTTGGTTGAAGAAAGGTTCAGGACATCATAGGTATGTTATTTGTCATATGATAAAGCCATTTAGGCCACCAAAATGGAGATGTAGGAGGGAGCCAGGTCACTTTCTCTTGAAGGCAGAAGAGAGCTCCATTGGACAATCTAGAGGTGTTTCCCCCATTGTTCCATGTCCCTTGCCCAGAGCACATTGAACCATGGAGGAGGAAGAGGAGAGGGCTGACCGAGCATCCCAGCAGGTAGGTACAGATGGATAAATTGCTCAAATGTCAAGATTGCTGGACTTGCAGCCAGGCCAGCGTGTTCAGAGTAGATGTTGTGGTTTAGAGCTGGGATGTCCGTCATGGGCTCATGTTTTCAATGCTCAGTCCCCAGGAGGGCAGAAGAAGGTCACTATGAGTAGGACTTTGAAGGTTTGAGTCCAGCCCTTGAATCCAGCTGTGATTTCAGCTTCCAAGTCCTTTATCATAGAACAGATTCTACCACAACACATTTCTGGGTCCATGTATCCGTTATTTTCTCATTGCTAAGAAAAAAAAACTGACCAGAGCAGCTTAAGGAAGGAAAGGGTTTAATTCAGCTTAGAGTCCATCAGGGTGGGAAGAGCTGTTGTTACACCATTACATCAGCAGGGAGGAAGCAGAAAGAGAGTGAACAGCAAGCAGGGCAGGGCGATAAAAACCTCAAGGCCCACCCCTGAAGGGTGACACACTACCTCCAGAAAGACTCTACTTCCTAAAGGTTCTACAACCTTCCTGAACATCACCAACTGGGAATTCAGTGTTCAATCACATGTATCTATCCAGAAATTTGACATTCAAACCACCACATTCCACCTAACCTTCCCCACCAGGAGGGACTGAAATCCCTTTGAAACCATGAGTCAAAACAAACTTTTCCTCCTTTAAGTTGCTTCTGTCAGGTGTCATGTGAGAGCGATGAGGAATGTAATAAAATACACAGGCATTCATACACAGTAACAATAATACATATTAACATAAGCAAGTAATAATACACAAATATTAACACACAGTAACAATGATACATGTTAGCATAGGAAAGTAATTATATGCAGGCATTAATACATGCTAATAACAATACACAGTCGTAATACATGGAAAAGTAATCATACATAGGCATTAATGCATAGTAAAATAATATATAGAAAAGTAATAATACATAGGCATTATTACTACATAGTAATAATAACACATAGGAAAGTGTTGCAGTCAGCTTTCTCTGTTGCTGTGCAGAAAGAACCCAAGCAAAAGCGGCTTGTGGAGGAATGGGTTTATTAGGCTTATCAACTGAAGGGGAGACTCCATCCTGGCAGGGAAAACGATGGCATGAGCAGAGGGGTGGACATCACCTCCGCCACTGCAAACAGCGGCAGGAAGGTGTGCCAAACTCTGGCAAGGGGAAGCTGGCTTATAAACCCATAAGCCCGTCCCCAACAACACAGCTCCATCAAGGTTGTAAAACCCAAACTGCCATCAGCTGAGGATGGATCACTGAGAACACATTCATTTGTTTGTGGGGGACACCTGGATCAAACCATGACAGAAATCATAGTACATAGATGGCCAGGAAGCTCGATTCAGACTGCTAGAAATCCAAGCTACAAGCTTTAACAAGACTCCTAAGTCTATTAAGGGACATGCAATCAAACTACCACAACCCCTGAAGCAAACCATCTCCTGCAGGAAAAGAGGTGTCTTGTCTGTTCTGTTCAGTGTCCGTATGCCTGGGATGACGTCTGCTTCCAGGAAGCCCTCCATGGACACCTCCATGGGTGAGTAAGCAAGAGGGGGAATAGCAGTGCCCTCAGAGGCAGGGCTGGGAACACAGAGAGAGTGTGTTTGACATCCTTGTGTCCCGGGCACCCATCACTGGAGGTGGTAAAACAGCCTCGGAGATGTAGCTCAGACCACTGGAAAACAGCCTGGGAAATTCCACTGGACTCTAAACAGAAATATCTGGGGGGAGGAAGCAGCGACTGAGGTCTCCAGTGCCACTCAGGTGGGTTCACTGGAACAGCAGGGCTGGGAAGTCAACGAGGAGCACCAGAGATTTGCTCTCATTCCATTCCAAATGGCAGAACGCTCTGGCCTAGCCTCAAGGATGGGCTTTGAACCCACGGCTCTAGTCCCTAGGTACCTGAGCAGGGACCTAGATTTGAGGCCCCAACCCTGCATGAAGCCCTACTATGTTCAAATCCTCAGCGGGAGCCCCTTCCAGCCTCATTAGCTCTGGACTCTCCAGTCCTGGTACTTCCAGCGAGACCAGACCATCCGGGCTCTTCAGACAAGAGAGGAGCCTGGCCTAGGGAAGAACCTGATGAGAGCAGCCACAGCTCAGTTGACACTAGGGAGGACCCAGGGAGCCAATGCAGGAGCCTCAGGAGGGGGAGCCTCTGCTCACCCTGACCATGGGGGAGCTCTTAGGAGAACCTTTGGGGTTCAGAGCCTGCATAAATGCCTCTTAGATGCTCCAAGGCAAGTGTGGTCTTTGACTGGAGCATAACCACTCACTGGCTTTTGAGGGGCTTTGGCAAGGATCACCCAGTCAGTAATCCTTTGTTCTAATGGAAACTGTTGCTGCCTGAGTCTGTGCACGGCCAAGGTGTCAAGGTCAACGTGCAAGTGTGTCGGACGCAGCAATGGGTTGTCAGGAAGTACTTGTGTCCCTTCTCCTTCACGCCCACCATGCTGCTCCTCAGTGACTTGTCCTTGGGTCTGACAGGACAGACTGTTGGAAGACACTTCTGCCTAGCCGAAGGTTGAGGAGCCTGTCTTCTGATCTTCCTCTCCTCATCTACCTCACGCATGACCTTCTTCTCTCTCTCTGCATTGCTGCCTAGGTAGCATTCTTTGCCTGTTTCTTCCTCATTCCAGAAGTGTGGCTGTTGGAGTCTTGCCAAGTTTGACATTTTAGAAACAAGGACATCAGAGGAGAAGACACCAGAGATTGGACCACAGAGGGACACAGAAAACTACCAACCACCAGGTTTCATGAAAGAAATTCCCAGAGGGAATTCACAAAGGGAAGTGAAAAATTAAAAAATAAAAAAAGAATATTTCAGGGACTGGGAAGATAGCTCAGAGATTAAGGGCACTTGCTTGCAAAGCCTGATGACCCGAGTTCAATTCCCAAGGACCCACGTACAGCCAACTGCACAAAGTGGCACATGTGTCTGGAGTTCATTTCAGCAACAATAGACCCTAAAGTGAATATCTTTTTTTTTTAAAGCCAGTATTTCAGGAGCTGGGGAGATGGTTCAGTAAATAAAGTGCTTGCCACAGAAGATGAAGACCAGACTTTAGATCCCCGACACCCATATACATGTCGGGTGGACATGGCAACTGGCGTGTACGTGACCCCAATGCTCTGGAGGCAGAGACAGGGGATCCCCAGGGCAACCAGCTAGCTGGACTAGCGGAATTGGTAAGCTCTGGGCTCAAATAAGACAATTAGCCTCCGTGAATAGAGTGGAAAGCAATTAAAGAAGACATCTAACATTCACCTCTGACCTCCACATACATACGCATACACCCATACACACATGTGCGCACACGCATATACACGCACAAGAAAGATAGATCACATTTATCCGTCTCATTTAGCCACAGGAATCATGCAGAATGGGCAGAGAGTTCCTGTAAGGAACTCTTTATATTTGCAAGAGTCAAGGAAGCAAGCTTCCCAGCATGCTCCGGGCCAGAGAGAGCTAAGAGCTTGGGGGAAGCTGGGTGTTTCCCTAAGGAAGTAAGAAATGAAGTGTTGGTGTTTTGTTTGAATTGATAATGATGTCAGTTTCAGTTATGGCCTCATTACAACAAACCTGGGACATGTTAACGGCTCTTTAATTGAATTTGGGAGTCAGAAGGAGGGTTTTGAACAGTCTTGTAAATAGTGGCTGCACAGAACACCGCAGTGACGACTGTCTTCCAGATTAAGCAGAGAGGACAAAGGAGGTGGAGCAGAGATTTCCCACAGCTGCCCCCTGACCCTCCAGCAGGTTTACAAATGCCCCCCCACAAGGTAGTTGTCATCATCCTCGAACTCAGGGCCACAGGAAATTTAAACCAAGGCTAATTCCCAGGAGGGACAACTGTGCCCAGGAGATTCAGCATTTCGTTTCTTATTGCAAATCAGGAGCAGAGGAAGCAGAGCTGACTGACTGCCTGGTCCCAAACAGAGGCCCTCCTGTGAGCCTCAGGGCCCGGGGACACTTCCACCGGGAGAGGCACCCAGGTGACCTGCTTCCCCGTCAGCCTTCCACTCAGGAAGGTGAGCTCCCAAGAGGCAAGGCCCTTGGCCACATCCTCCCAGAACCCATAGGGTCTGACCATAATCCCAACATAGGAAATATGAAAAATCTCTTCTGTCTGTTTCATTTGGCTTTCTTTCCCTCACTGTCCACGTCTCCCCTCAACATACCTTCTCCTATCATCTTCTATGTAACTCCTTCTAGAAGATACTTGTTAAACACCTGTATTCATTCCTCACCCACATGACCACATACAAAACCACATCTTGCCTTATACATACACACAGACACATATATACATCATGCACGCACATATATCTGAGGGGAAGAGAGAGCTGTTAGGTTTTGAAAATCAAAATACAGGACATCCACTTAAATTTGAATTTCAGGACTAGAAAGTTGGCTCAGTGGTTCAAGGCACTTGCTTACAGAGCCTGCCTGTCCTGGTTCAATTCCCAAGTCACCTGTTTATGCCATATATATAAAAAGTGACACCTGTGTCTAGCATTTGCTCTGGCACGCCCATAAACACACAGACACACAAATAAAGAAATTAAGATTTAAAACAATATTTATTAAAAAAAACTTACTTTCAGGGCTGGAGAGATGGCTCAGCAGTTAAGGTGCTTACTTGCAAAGCCTAATGACTCAAGTTTGACTCCCCAAGACCCACATAAAAACAGATGCGCAAAGTGGCACATGCATCTGGAGTTCTTTTGCAGGATCTTGAGGCCCTGGTGTGCCCATTCTCTCTGTCTCTCTTCTCTCTCTCTTCTTGCTAATAGATAATTTTTAAATTTAATTTCAGATAAACAAGAATGATTCTTAAAGCGATTTTGGTTGATTTCTTCTTTATCTGAAACTAAAATTCCGGTTTCTTGAGTATTGTGTCTTTCATCTGAAAGCTCTGGGTGGAGGCTGACTATTTTTTTTTGTACCAGTTGGTAACAGCATCCACATTCCTTTCATTCTTCGGGTCCTGTGAGGATCTCTCCAGAGCAACAGATTTTTGTTCTGTTATGGCTTGGTGTTTGTTACAGTTGACTTCTCATGGCTGGCACAAAGAACTGGACCAAAGGAGATTGTGGAGGAAAGAGTATATTCTGGCTTACAGACTTGAGGGGAAACTCCATGATGGCAGGGAAATCGTGGCATGAGCAGAGGCTGGACATCACCTCCTGGCCAACATCAGGTGGACAACAGCAGCAGGAGAGTGTGCCAAACACTGGCAAGAGGAAGCTGGCTAGAACCCATAAGCCTGCCCCCAGGGATGCATTGCCTTCAGGAGGTTCTAATTCCCAAACTGCCACCAGCTGGAAACCTAACATTGAGAACATATGTGTTTATGGGGGACACCTGAATCAAGCCACCAGCCTTGTTTTTTGTTTTGTTTTGTTTTTGAGATGGTCTCACTATATATAGTTCAGGCTTACATAGAACTCACTGGCCTTGAACTCCAAATCCTCTTGCCTAGGTTTCCCAAATGTTAGTATTATAAGTGTGCCCCATGACACTCCATTGAGATTCTTTTTAATGGATACATACTATTCCACAGTGGGGAAGTTGTTCCATTTCTGGGCAATGACCTCTCCAATATTGGGGTAATTGTCACTCTGCAATGTTACTTAGTGAATTCAAATGTGCTGTCATGGTACAGTCAGACCAAAAGTCCACAGCAGGAGAATGGCACCCCCAGAGACCCTGGGCTTTGGCAGGTGTCCTGCACAAGGGGAGGAGGAACGGCAGAAACACAAACTGAAATACCTCCTTCCGACAGGAGACAGGAACATAACAATGGAGGGGCTGAAATACCCCGGACTTGAAGCTTGAAATATGAAAATATGTGTGAATGTGGAAATTCCCACCGAGTCAATTCGCCAGATCCCACACTAGCGTAATTGTGCACACACACACCCCTCCTGCCGCCTGCTTTGATCGCTTAGATTTCTGACTTCCTCCTTATTGGGAACACAACAGTAAAAAACACATAGCGGCGCTCTTGACATTAGATCAACAGCAGCCTCGGCTCTGTTTTCCCAACCATTTAACTCCCTCTAAGGACCCCGTTCAGAGACACCCGCTCATTGATGGGCACTGCACAAAGGTCAGCGATTTGGAGGTTCTTTCCGACAATTTCCTAGGATTTTGGCATTTGTAAGCATCCATAGGACAGCGCTCCAGCAAGCTGACCTTGACAGCGAATGGGATAAATAAACCTTCAATTTACCCCCTCCAGCTCTCCACCAGCCAGGCTGGTCCCCGCGGAGCCTTCACCTGTCCATATCGTTCAACTGCCTGCAACTTCCAGCTGACGAGCATCCTAGGCTCGGAGGCCCAGTGACAAACACCATCTAGCAGATCAGATCTCCACAAAGTCAAAGCCAATACCACTTCCATTGAAAATTTAATGCCGGCCCCATCTTCGCCCATCATTCTTGCCACTGTTGCGCGCGTCCCAAGAGACCCTTGAAGCTAACGCACCGCTCTATAACAGGTAATGACGTGGCATTTAATGATACTGTCCAAAGTGATCCCGGGCTTTGGGAAGTAATGTGCTCTCATGTAGCAGATAAGCACTGTCAAACCTACTGAGTCGCCGTATCTCTCACCGGCCCTGTCACCAGACACAATGTGACACATCCCCGGCCATCCTTCCTGCCAGGCCTCCGACCCCTGCCATCAGACAGAATGTCCCGTGTGCAGAGCAAGCGCCAAAGCGTTGAGGGAATTCAAGCAGAGGTAGAAAGCAACCTATCTGTAATTAAGTATTCACAGCCTCTTTAATACTCCAGTGCCCCTGGATTCACTACTAAAACCTGTGAATTATACCTCATTGAAAAATGTCCTTAATCGACTCTGGCATGTTTTATTGGAGGCAGAAAAAATGTTTCAGTATGATAGATAAGGTTAAAAATGTTACCACTCTCCTCGCTTCCTGGAGTGCCTGGCAAAAAGAAAAAAAAATAATAATAAAACCCTCCAAAGCCAAAAAGCGTTTATATCATTCATGAGATGCAAGGGAGAAAACAGCGCCTTATCTGACAACCCCTCTTAGCTGACGGGACAGAGTGCACATTTTCAATTTTCTGACAAAGTTATGTTGTTTGTGTAGATAAGGAGGGAAACAACTGTAACATTCTACAGCATGCCACGAGGCCTGCAAGTGTGACTTCAGCTGTGAGGTGTCCCCAAGCCACGGGGAGCGTCACACAAGCCACATCCTTCCGTCTGGACGTCCCTCCCCAGGTGCAGTCAGGGGTTGTGAACTGCTCTGCTGGGATGTGTCACACGACAAGGCTACAAGTTCAATGCCTTCCGCAACTCGGATTTAGCCAGAAGTTAGGCACGAGAAACATCCAAAGGAAATGACAGAACCAGGCTGGTTGGTCACAGAAGCATCGAGACTTGCTATCCATCCCCCAAATCCCTGTGGCCGATGCCAAAACCAGAAATTCAATTTCCAATGCTACAGTGGGTGTCGCCCAAGGAAAAATAGCCTCAGTGACAACCTACAGATCTAAGTTAATACTCTACCTTCTTCCTCTGCACACGCATGTGTTCTCATGGGCAGACCCACTGCAGCCCCCCAACCCCCCGCCTGGACCTTCTCCACTTACAGTCTTGGATCCCAACCTAGATGGTTGGCGGCATGTCTTGGGTCCAATGGCCTACCTGATAACCTGATCCTGAGCACGTGACTTGACCCCACTGTGTCTCAAGGTCCCGATCTATAAAAGGAGATGGGATTTTGGCTAACATTCCTAGTGTTCTTTCTTACGACCAGGCTGGGGTCCACAGTCACCCAAGTCTATAGGGAAAAGCAGACTAAAGCCTGCAGGCCAATAACATTTCACTGGTGTTTTCTAAAAGTGAGTCTCTCTCAGGCCACTTATAGACAGGATTGTTTTCCAAATAGACTCCTGTCCTTTGCGGCTAATTATAAACCTGACTGCCTCTCAGCCGGTCAGTCTATGTCTTGGGAAAGGAATGGTGTTTCTGGTCAAGGTTACCAGGGGCAGAATCTGGGTAGAAAGGATTAAAGATGAAACCAGGTGACTAAGCAATCAACAAGAGTTAGTTTTCTTCTTTCTAAATGTATTGTCGTGGGTGTCCAATAAACACCCTCCCTCTGTCTCTAACCTACATGGCCAAAGTCCCGTGGCTGAGCAGAGAGTTATTTCCTCTGACATGTACAGAGAATAGATTTTGAAAATGTTTCTTTCATCTCTGACCACTGCCCCCACCTTAGGGGGCAGCATCCTTCCTATACATTGATGCAAATGGCTTCCCTCAGAATTGAGGGGTTCTGCCCAACAGTAATTACATTCATAAACTACAGGCTGAGTACCACTTTCCCAAAATGCTTAGGGTCAGAAGTGGTTGGAATTTGGGATTGTTAAATTTTAGAACATGGGCATGGTGTTAGTTTTATTGCCTATGGAAAGAAGAATTTACACTGCTCATGGCTTCAGAGAGTTAAGTTCAGGTCATTTATGGCCTCAGGTACTTGTGCAGAACCTGATGGCAGTGGGCTAACCTGTGGTGATGGTTCTCCATGACAGACAGGAAGCAGAGGGTGAGGAAGAGACTGTGGACCAAGGATAACCTTCCAAGTCCTACCTCCAGGGACCTACCTCGTACAGCCATCTGGGAATTGTCCTCTATTCATTAACCTGTAAGGGACATTTCCTCTTCAAACTATAGCATCGTGTGTGTAGCCAGATACCCTCGAGAAGGTAGCGTGACTAAAACCCGAGTTTCATTTGTGTTTCCTGCGCATACAGTGCCCATAGCCTGGAGGTAATTTCTCCATCTTGTCAGTCATTGGTTAATCGTGGAATAAACCTTTGCAGTACAAAACTGTCCACTTGTGGCATCGTGGGGGTGTTCAGAAAGTTCTAGATGCTAAAGATGCTTTCTGCTTTTGGATTTTT
>PVHP010037484.1:0-17505 GCA_004024765.1 Zapus hudsonius
CCGAGATAAGACCTCCAGAGCACAAGACATTAAAGAGCTTTTCTACTCAGCACATTGGAAAGCATAATTATTGCCAACCCTATGCTATTAAAACATCATCAAATTGTGTTTATAGAATATTATTCACTGAGAACTTCAGAGCGGTTTCCCAAACCATAAGTCTGAGAATATTAGTGCACTGGGAATGTAGCATTGACATCTTCCAACTAATGAAAAGCCAGTGTAATAAATTACATCTCCAGAGTGAACAAAATAACCCTTGCTGGCCATATGATGCTAATGCAGCTATAAAAGATTTCCTCCCTACTCAGCAATCCATACCGGACCACAGAACATGAGGAAAACACAAGGGAGGAATTCCATTAGAGAATAAAATATGATCAGAACAAATGACATGAAGACTTCATTCTTTTCATATTTCTGCCTTGTACAAATACTCTCATGAATCAGTACCTTTATAAAATTTCCTGTGCCCATTGACTGACTTATTCCACACAGACAATATTTAAGAACTACACATATAACAGCTCTCCATATTTTCACAGATAAGGTAACTGGTGATTATAGTTAAATGAAAAGCAGAAAATCAGCTACAAGAGGAAAAGACATATCCTTCTGAGAATTATCTCCCAGGCTTAGTTTATTCACTGTTTTTTTTTTCTCATAGAAATAAGAAATTGGACATGGCCTTAAAATATTTCAACATTATACATGTTTGACAGAGAATCCCTTTTAACCATTTATTTCACCTCAGTGAATATAGTGAGATATTTAAAGAAAATTTATATCCAGGTTCTATTACTGTCCTCTTAAATTTATTGCTTCCTATTTTCACCTGACAGAAAGGACAGAAGGAACAGTGAAAGTTATTCACTTACAAAACATCCTATTCCCCAAAATATATCAAGTTGGACAGGTGAAGCAGACAAAAGAGGCAAGTTTAATGCAGAACATATATATATATATATATATATATATATATATATATATATATATATATATATATATATATATATATGACATCTCCATATTTATTTACTAACATTATTCTTCAAATGCTTTCGACCAGTTTTCCACATCTCCCTGAGAAGTTTTAGCATAGAAAAAGTTCCGATTTCAGCTTGATAGACCTATCTTTTATGTAGAATAATCTGGAAGTAACCAAAGCTATCAAATATGGACAATTATTTGAGGAAAAAAATGCCTACTCCAATTTCTACACTATTTGTACTAAGAATATTTTAAATTATTACCAAGTCTACCACTGAGACAGGAAAGTAAGTTAAATGCCACAAATCTCACTGTTCTTAGAGAGTCAGATAATTTTTTCCTTGAATATGTGTTTCTCAAAATTTTGGATAGTTCCAGAATTCTTCTGCAGTTCATTTAGGCAGTCTTGCTATTTTTCCTTTCCTTTATGTAGCAAGAGAAATTGTCTATTCCTTAGTGCAACGTTTTCCCTGATACTCTCCGTTTGAATTGCTCATTCTCAAATAGAGCACAAAGTTGGCCAACAGAGATTGATAGAAAGTTCTTTGATTTCCCATTGTATTTCTGGAACATTATTTAAAATTTCCAACAAAAACACATATCACAACAGATTACTCATACTGTTTAGAGGACAATTACTATAATCAGCCATATGCAAACCATAGACCTTTGAAAACCAGACAGGTTAGTTCCAAGCCTGAGTTAGAGGGACTATGAAGCCAGAACAACAATAATACAAGTTCCCTTTCAAGTACTGTTAATTAAGAATCAGAGTCTTTGTCTGTTTTCTTTTATAATACATTATCTTGTTATCTGTCCTAGGTTGACATTGAACTTGATATGTAGCCAGTGTTGGACGCAAACTCATATTTTTCCTGCCTCAGCCTCTCAACTACCCAAGTTATAGAACAAAAATATACACAAACACACCTGACTAGATTTATCTAAATGGAAATTTACCAAGGCCATGTGATTTTCCTGAAGTGTAAATTACAGGCTGTATGTGAAAGATTAAGACGCAGTCTTTGTCTTTCTTTGAAATCCAAATTGAAAGGCAGAGGAAGATTCATATTCCCATGTGAACAATCATGCATAAAAAGAGGAAAAGTAAGCTCTCTCTTCCACCACATTTTTTTATTTAGTCAGGCTTCCAATAGAACACTTTTCCCTAACTGGGGAAAGCATCTGGTTTACTTGGTCTGCCAATTGTAATGCTAACCCCATCCTTACATCTCCACAAAGAAAAAAACCTGAAAATAAAGTTCAAATGAATATCAAGTTCCCCCAAAATTGATGATGTAGTTTTGTGGAAACAGACTTCCCCATCACATGAAATAATTGGGTAATTAACCATGACATTGGTCAATGAATGTGAAAAAGTAGCATTTCTGAATGGTGAAGAAGATATCTGAAGATGAAAATACCATTTTGGTTTGTACCATCAGCTTAGAGAAGGAATCCAGGCATGGAGATAGACCTTTGATGGTGGAACTGTTGTAGAATAGTTCACTAAGGGAGTTGAGAGCTACCTAATGGTGCCTTAACTCAATGAAGACCCAAATGTCAATTCCCTCCAAAGCACTTGATTTTATCACTGCTTCAATTAACTCTATTTTTCCAGTGATGGGACCAAAATAAAGAACACTGTTTCAATATCTGTAGGCATGAGACAATAGGAGATGATTGAACAAAGTGCAGGGAAGATACCCTACTGGGAATGGGATATTATGCAAGACAAATGGCAGGGATTTAAGTTAGCAGGAGAACAGGGATATTTATATGACTTAAAATGTAGCTCAGAGCCCCTACATACCCCTGATGGGTCTAAGATTCATTTATAATTCTTCATCTTCCTCACTTATTCTCTACAGCTTTTTTTCTTGAACTTTGGCTCTTTAATCTTACAAAAAGGTTATCTTTAAATGACCATAGCATTGTTTGCCTTATGCTATAAATTTCTAGTAGATATGACTGTATAATATAAGGTAATTGTTTATAGAAAGATTATAGAATAAAAATACCTGTGAATAGCTAAAGCATGTGCCTTGGGGTCAAAATTATAGTATTTTTAAAAATATTTTATTTTTTTGCAAGCAGAGAGATAGATAATAGATATATGATATATGATATATGATAGGTAGATAGATAGATAGATAGATAGATAGATAGATAGATAGATAGATAGATATCATAACAGAGAGATAGATCGAGAGGGAGGGAATGAGTATGAGTGAGCTAGGGCCTCTATATGCTGCAAAAAAAATAAAAAATAAAAAAATAAAATAAACTCCAGACATATGCACCTCTTTGTGCATCTATTTTTATGTAAGTACCGGGGATTCAAACCAGGTCGTTAGGTTTTGCAGGCAAGCACCCTAACCACTTAGCAATCTCTTAACAGTTTCTGTTAACTAATGCCTCATCTCTAAAAGAAAAAAAAGTTAACTGCAACAACTAAGGCAATAAAATAACCAAACAAATATTTACTGTATACTATTGCTAAGGCTTTTATAGAATTAAAGGAAAATATATACTCAAATCTTTTGTGTCATCATACATTTCAACTGAAAGTATTGAAAAGGAAGAATGAAAGACAATGACTAATGAATGCATTGAGGTAATGGGAGGGGGAATGGAAATCATTTAAAAATGGGAGTTTTGTTCAAAAGGACTGTGGGGTATGATGTGATCATGTATTCATGTCTAGGGCAAAGAAAACCACAGCTTTTTAGAAAGCAAAGCTTCTCAGAGATGATTCTTTGAACCGCATTTTTTATTATTTCAAGGACTATGCCTGAGAAATAAGACTACAGACAAAATGACAACACTCGCTCTTGTACGCTATCAATGTAGGTTTTCCAGGGAACCACACTGTCTCACAGAAACCAATAAGGATGCTGGTCACAGCAGGCAGAAGGAAAAGAAAAGGCTGGCATTTGCATCTCATCCCATCACCAATTCCAACGACTGATGTTCACACATCTCTGGAGGGCAATACGCTCACAATGTCAGATGAAAGACACATCACCCAGTATTTACTGAAATTTGCTGAAGAGTGTAGATTTGTGAATAACAGTATACAATCACAGGAATGCTTGGTCAATCAAAGTTCTCCAAAGGTAAAACACTGCAATTCCATTTTGTGATTAACCACTGTTTACCTTCACCGTGCCCTCTTCACCTTCAGAAAACGGTTGTCAATATGCCAGAATTGAAAGCTTCATCAATTGGATGAAGGATAGTGTGCAACCTGGTTGCATTAATATCAACATCTGCTCCTAACACTGAAAAAGAAAACATACAATCCTTAAAAAAAAAAAAAACATGCATGGCATATCTTCCAAGGCTAGTGCAGATCTGGCATTTCAATATGACATTACTTTCAGCTCTCTCAGGGTTTGGCTTTAGTCTGGTTTAAAGGTTGCCAGCTGCAACAAGAATATTTGAAGGAACCAACCTGGGACCACAGATAAGTCATTCTGGTGTGAATGCTTGTTGTTTTTCAGGATCCTTCAATCCAATTCCAAATGAGAGAAAAATGTCATTATGCTTAAAATTGTTCAATTATAAACTCAGATGCGTCTGCGGGTCATCATTTTAGTTCTTGTCACTGATGAAAAGAACAGCAAGCAGGAAAGCCTCACGTGATGCTGGCCCGTCTCCCTCTCCAAAATCATTCTGTTTGTCAACTCTTTTCAGAATGGGGAAAAATAATAGATCAAGTGGCATCCTGTGTTCCCTTCTAATGACATGAGCTTGCTGAGAAATCTATGTTCACATAGGTTTTAAGTGATTTTCTTTTTTTTTAACTTTTTGCTGAAATCATTTCTAGTTCCTCAAAATGATCACCAGTGAGTTTTATGTTAAAATTCTATGCAAGAATTATCATTTGAAATGGACATATGATAATTATAGAATTGAGAAACTCCAAACAGCAATGGAAGGTAAATGATTATTTATCTTGAGGAATTGAAGGAACAAAGATTTGTAAGATAAACCAGGTAGTCCATGAATTTCTTTCAGACATGTTTGTTTCATTAGCTGTATTGTTTCATTAATTTCACCTTTTAAAATTTGCTCCACTGGACTGGGTAAAATTTAGTACATCAGCATAATTGACTTATGCTTATCTTGTTGTGATTCTTTGCATGTACCAGTAAATGATCACCAGTTGTGATTTTAATAGGTAAATGTCTAAACTGGTAAAGAAAAGAAACCTAAAAGTTACTATATATCATATACAGACTATAAGAATCAATGGCAAATTATTCACCAAACGTCTATAGGAACACATGGGAATTATTTTACTCAATTTTTATTAGGCTGGTTGTCATGGATTAAGCAAAACTTCATTCCTAAAATGTGTTTATGCCAGTTTGCTTTTTTCCCCACACTAAATCTCAACAAAAAATGATAGAAGAAATTCCCAGAAGAATATTTGCCAGTATTGTAGATAGAGCACCAAGTCATAATTGCCATTCTCTGGGGGAATTAATATCAGTTTAATGTGTTTGCTTGTAGACTATTTACTTTGCTGTAACACTGTGTGTGTGGGGGGGTGTAAGTACTGGAAAATAATGATAAAATCAGCTTTTTCCATTTTACCTTTGTCAAAAAGAATTAATACATGCCATTTTCCCCATGAAATCTGAAAAATGTCATCCATGATGAAATGTTAAAATAAATAATGAGGAGGAGATGGGGAGATTACTCAGCAGGTATAAGCATTTGCTGTGAAAGCATAAAGACTGCATTTCTTTTTTTTTTTTTTTTTTTTGGTTTTTCGAGGTAGGGTCTCGCTCTAGTCCAGGCTGACCTGGAATTCACTCTGTAGTCTCAGGGTGGCCTTGAACTCATGGCGATCCTCCTACCTCTGCCTCCTGAGTGCTGGGATTAAAGGTGTGCTCCACCAAGCCCGGCAAGACTGCATTTCAATGGCCAGCACCTATGTAAAATTAGCATGGCATAACCACACGTGCCTGTATCCCCAGACCTGAAGGTAGGAGAACCACTGGCACCCTGGTGACACAAGTCTAACTGAAAAACAAAGAGTTCACAGATACTGATTTGGTAATATATGGCAGAAAAGTAATAGAGGAGAAAACCTGACTAATACCTCTGAGCACTGCCCATTTGCACACAGGACATGGATATTTGCACACACACATGCACCACATGGTCACAAAATATTACACATGCATATACATACACACACATATAAACATACTTGCCAAAAATAACTTGAAGAAAAAATACCTTTATTTATTATATAGGCATATCAATGTTACATATATATCCACACTGGGACATTTCTATATATAGTCATCTGAAATCTCACAGGATATTTAGAAAATAGACATGATAAATTTTATTAGTAATTTTTGAAATACCTTTTGAACATTTATAAAATCTGTAATATAATGTCTGCTAATAGTTTAGCTATTGATATAATAATGAAATTTGATTTTCTAATGAATTTATTAGTAATGTAATCTGGTGTTTTAAATGGTAGGTCCCCTGTAGACTCTTGTGGTTTGAATAATTTGTTCCCAGCCTATGGCAATGTGGGAGGTGGAGCCTTGCTATAGATGATATGTTACTGGGCAGAGCTTGAGGTCTATTATCCCCAGCTTTCCAGTGTTAGCTCAGCTCAGTCTCTTGCTGCTTTCTGTCAGACGCTGTGACAAGAAGTGATGCCCAGACTTCTCTACCATGCCTTCCTGCCATGGTGGAAATTCCCCTTGACAATGCAAGCCCAAATAAAGCCTTTCCCCTCATCATTGTCTCAGCAATGACAAGGCAATTACAAGAGCTAATATCACTCAAGACAAAGCTTGAAGCAATAGCAACCTAAAGAAAAAAATAGAAATTTGAGTCTACTATAATAACTCATGTTAAATCTAGAAAAGAAAGTGATTTAATTCCACTGCATTCTTTGAGTTTCATAGTAATTCCAATGTAGTTATTCATTCCTGTGCATGTATTAGATGTCTGGCATAGGGCTAGAATGTCTGCATTACATAGATGAAGGTAATATGAAATATGCACACTCTTTTGGTCTCATTATTTCTATTATTTCCATGCTGATGTTCAAACACATATCTGAAATCTAGATTGACAACTTGCTTGTCTGTTTTGTGACCGTTTGGATGCAATCTTCAATGAGACTCATTTGGGGCATTCAGGTGCTCTTCACACTGACATTTTTTTTTCATGCACAATACTGTTTTGTAGCTAAATAAACAAAGTAACATGTAGCACTGGAAAACATAAAGCTTTTTACTTGGAATGTGTTCTTTGTGATTGCCTTCTGTACTTCAGTTGAAGAAATATATAGAAACCAAGTAATTGAGTAACCATACCATTACAAAGTGTGTTAGTGGTACAAATTTAATTGATTAATTTGGGAATGCCAAGCAGAAAACAATTCAGACTGGAAAGTCATGGAATATATAAGATACTAGTCATTCATTACCCATTGGAAGAGAAGAGAAAGAGTGGAGTGGATAAGCGGCTTCTGCAGAAAAGCAACAGTGTGTGAAGCCTGAGAATTAAATAACAGGCTAATAAATATTAAAGCTATATAGGAAACAAAGGAAGGAATGAAGAATGGAAGTATAGGAGGAAGGAAGAATGGAAGGAGGAAGAAATCAGTGATGGAAGAAGGGAGGAAAGAAGAAAGAATGAAGGAAGAAAGTAAAGAAAGAAGGAAGGAAGGAAGGAAGGAAAGAAAGAAAGAAGAGGGAAGACATTAAGAAAGAAAAAAGTAAAAGAGACAAAAGAAGGAAGGAAGGAGAGAAAGAAAGATAAAGAAGGAAAGAGAGAGTAAGAGAGAGAGAGAGAGAGAGAGAGAGAGGGGGAGAGAAGCCCTCTGATAACTTGATAGGTTGTTTTCTCTGGCGCTAAAATGGACAGACTTGGTTTAGAAGGAAAAGGGAGTGATAATGCATTTGAGTGCCCAAGGCATCAAGCCTTCCTGAGAGAGAATCTGGAAGGTGGAACACATAGAGTATAAGAAGCCACACACTTGATGTTGGATGTTTAAACTGACAAATAAAAAAAAAATATGTTTTTTTTTTTAATCAGTGGTCACCTGGTTCCACAGTGCAAAGGTGCGAATAAGTACTTCCTGGGGCATGTGTTCAGCAACTACAGCAAGCACATGACATTTCTGTGCATTTACTTTAGTGTGAATCAATTTTAAGCATGTAGACTTAAAGCTTTTAAAAGAGAAAATAGCTGGGTGTGGTGGCACTTGATATAAATATCAAGTGTTATATTAAGTGTTCATTGGCTCCTGTCATTATAATATTGACAGTTTGGTTAACTTATAGATATGGATTCAGATCTGAAAAGGCAAATAGAGAAATGAAGTATACAGTATTGAAAATGTACACAATATATTTAACAAGTATTAGCCAAAGAAAGACAGTGTATTGTTGGAGTATCTAAATAAAATTTGCAGTCAGTTACAAAGTTATTTCTTCAGTTTAAGTATTACAAAGGAAAAAGCATGCAGTTGGCAATGAAGGATTCCAGCAGAAGTAATCAGGTGAGTGCAAAAAATAAAAATAAAAACTAACAAAGAAAGAAAGCTTGTATCTTAATAACTGAAAGTAAATTTAAGAACAAAAATCATTTTTGTGCTGTACAAATTCAGAAGGCTATACCTTGAAGCAGTATCAAATTACTGAAAAATGTGTGTTTTTTTATAGATCAGTGATATAGGAATGCCAAGTAGTGATTATGCAAGGTTTGTTATTTCAAAAAAAGAAACATGTCTCAGCTATAAAGTACCACAATCATTTTGATATTTGGCAGTTATTCAAGGGTGATGATTTCCACAATCATGTTTGTCTTTCAAATGCTAGAAAAATCTAATCAATGGATATAAACTTTTATATGTATTCATGATAATTTCATCCATTGTAATATATTTTTGAGATTTATATTTATCATGGGAGGCTCCAATTTGTCATAATATGGCTTCCTTAGTTTTTCAGCTGTTAGCTATTTCCCTTTTAATATATATATTTTCTGATTCTACTGGGGCCCTCATGAATCTTGGTTTTACAGCATAAGCACAAATGCAATGCAATTTATGTGAAATTGGCATCGTGTTGCATTCAGATGTCCCAAGGAAGTATGTATTTGGTCATGCCAGGGCTATCAGAAAGGATGGATACTGAGGCCTTTGCAAGAGAATGCTAGCACTGTGTCTTCCCGCCTTTCTAGAAAGAATTCCGACATTACTGGATTTTATTACAAGCAATAGGAAGCCTTCAGAATGTACATTTGCAAAGTTCAGTCCAATGAATTTAGACATTTTTAAAGAACCTACTTTTGCTTGAAATATATGGTTTATATTATACAGGAAGTAATAAAATACCTTTGGGTGTTAAAAAAATCTGATTTGTTCTACTTTTCTCCCCAAAGGCCTGAATTTACCTTATACTACAGAAGACAGAGAAGGACACTGTGTGAATGTAATCATGTCCCAGAGATTAGGAGGATTAACAGAGATGATAGTTAATTCAGGACAAAAAAAAGCTTGTCAAGTTTTGAACTCATTCAAAATACTAAAATGCTGCAAAGAAGTTGAATTGCACATTTTTGTTTTTTTTAATCATAAATTTAGGAATGCTTCATGCTAAGAAGCACCAATGTTTCTAAGACTAAAGGCAGAAATGTCCTCTACGATTTTCTCTTGTCCACCCCAATCCTATTATGCCCATTTGTAACAATTGAAACACTAGTGGATTGATGTTTCAGTCTGTTTGAGTGTGTTTCCAGAACTGGTTACAAGCAGAATGACCAATAAAATGTGTTGTAATATGATGGACCATTGAAAGCACTGGATTCTAAATTCGTTATCAGAATTGAAATGCCGTGGAAATGCCAATTATGCTTGTGTATTTTTTGTTTGTATATTTTAATTTAAAATGTGTATCAGCATACGAAGAATCGGGTTTCTTTATGACATTTGTCAAATGAATTATTTTGTTTTCCTTCTCCCCTTTTTAGCTCTTTTCTAACCAAATCCTTGCTTCTCTTTCTCTGTAACAAAAGTCCTTTTGCACAATCTTCTCATACTCAACACCTCTTCCCCTCTTTTCATGCCCCTTGTCTACTTTCATAACCTGCTCTTGTATCTCCTAATTACATACAATATAAAGATCAAGTTAAATTCCCCATATGAAAGAGGATGCATAATTTTTGTTCTTCTGGGTCTGAGTTATGTTACAGTTTTATCCATTTTCTGCAATTATTATAATTTTATTTTTTGCTTAGTAAAACTCTATTGTGTATATGAGCTATGGTTTATTAACCTATCACCAGTTGATAATCACACAAATTCATTCAATGTCCCAGCCTCTATGAATAGAGCAGCAATGAACATGGATGTGTATCTCTGTGTTAGGATACAGACAGAGACCTTTGTGTATGCCCAGGAATGGTCAAACTGGTTAATTTTTCACCTCCATATTAATTTCTATACTGCCTACACCAGTTTTGACTACCATAAAGAGTGAATAAGGGTTCTTTTTACCAATGTTTTTTTTCACTTGTTTTCCTTCTATTTACCATTCTAATTGTAATGAGATGAAATATCAAAATCATTTTAATTTTCATATATAAAATGGTTTAATATATTGAACAAAATTTTTAAATATCTCTTGGCCATTTGTAATTCTTTTTGGGGGAGTTTGATGGTTCAGTTTTGATGTCTACTTGACCTTTCAAGTAATCTTGGGTGGGTCTCTGGGGATGTTCACAGGAAGGTAGCCTTCCAGTGGGGGCAGGATGTAGGGAAGCTCAAAGGAGCTAGAAGTAAACATCCTTTCCTGTGTGGGCAGTGCAGGCAGGAAATTCCAGAAACTCAGGAAGCCATTAAGACTGAGATAGAATTGCAAGACCCCACCCTGAGGCTATATAAAGGTGAAAGAATTCTCTCCTGGCTCTGCTGCCCATTTGCTGTTGTGTGTGTGTGTTGTAGGTGGTGGGTTTTTCTCCCTGCTTGGACCTGTGAAAGGGGAGCAGCCTCTTCTGCATTCTGGAACTTCCCCTGTATCTATAGCCATGAATAAATTGTTTCCTCCCATAAACTGTGACTGGTTTGAAGATTCTTCACAGCGGCATGTGGCTGACTGTGACAGGGAGCTATCATTTCATTAGTACCTTTATTGTTTGTCTATTTTGTTTATTTGATTAGTAATTTTTGCAGTTTTACATATTGTCCCATGTAAGAAATAGACATCAAAGATTCCCTTCTACTCTATAGGTTTTCTGTTTACTCTGTTGAGAGTTTCCTTTACTGTGAGGAAACTTCTTTTAAATATATATTTATTGTCCATAATGAGTTACATTATTTAGTGGGCAAACAATGCATTGTTATCCCGAATTCCCCAATTCACCCCTCCCCATCCCTGATCAGTTGGATATCCTCCTCCATGGGCTGTCTGTATTAGTCCTTGTGGCAAGGGATCCTGGATATCCTAGTACTCAGCCCGGTCTTCCTGGCCCAAGTGTGTTGTTACTGATGGGTGCCATGCCTCTGGACAGTCTCCCCCACCACGGCTCTCATGTAGTCCCATTTGTTGATACTTGGTACTATTTACTTACTCTGCTATTGGAGTTTTGTTCAGAAAATACTTATATATGTAAATTGATATATGTTCTCATTTTTTCCCCTAGAACTTTTAACATTTCTATATTTAAGAAAAGGTCTTTCATCCACATTGAACAGGTCTTTGTTCTTTGAGCAAGGTGAGAGAAGAGGATCTAAATCTATTCTTCTGAAAGTCAAATATCCAGTCTTGCAAGCCCAGTTTGATATGTTTATCAAAAATTAGTTGGTCATAGCTGTGTGGATTTATTTCAAGGTAATCTATTCTATTGCATTACTCACTAGCTAATTTTTCCTGCCAGAATGATGCTCTTCTTATTATTATAGCTCCATGTACTTATGTATGTCCAGGATCATGATATTTCCATCAGTGTTCTTTTAGTTTAGGATTACTTTAGCTACATGTGTTGATACAGATTATTGGATTGTTTCTCCTGGTTCTGAGAAAAAAAATATCATTGAATATTTTAATTGTTTTGAATCTGGAGATTAATTTTGATAATATTGCCACTTTCACAATATTAATTTTGTCAACTCAAGAGCTACTTTTATTTCTTCTACAATGACATAAAATTTGCTTTGCAGAGATCTTTTACACCCTCTGTGAGAATTATTTCTAGATACTTTATTTTCTTGGAGGCTTTTGTGAATATGATATTATTACTGATTTCTTCCACCGTGAGTTTATTACAGCAATACATGAAAGCTACTGATTTTTAGATGTTGATTTGTATCCTGCAACTGTGTTGAACATGTTTATTAAATGGAAGAGTTTTCTGGTAGAGGCTGTAGGGTCTGAAGAACAAAATTATGTCATGTGGGAACAGGGAACATTTTGCTTCTTTCTTTTTTCCTATTTTTAATGTCTTAATATCTTTCCCTTGTCTTATTACTTTAGCTAAAACTTCAAGTACTATATTAAATAAGCCTGCATAAAGTGGTCACCCTTTTCTTAATTCATATTTTCAAGTAAATTGTCTGAAATTTTCAGCAATAGTAAAATATTGTCTGTACTATTTCCATGGGTAGCCTTTATTATTTTGATGTAGGCCCTAATTATTCCTAATTTATCTGGGCCTTTTACCCTAAATGGAAATTAAACTAAGTCAAATGCCTTTTCAGCACATATTGAGATTATCATGTAATTTGTCTTTAAATTTATGTATATCTCGAACTTAATTTATAGACTTGCATAAATTGATATCATCTTGCATCCCTGAGATGAAAATGACTTTACATGATCTATGATGGTATTAACGTGTTCTTGAGTTTGTACTGCAATAATTTTGTTAAGAAAAGTTACATTTATGATCAGGGTATGAGGTCTGTAGTTTTTGTTTATTTGTGTGTCTTGTAGGATAATCCTGCTTCATAAAATGACTTTGATAGTGCTAATTCAGTTTCTATTTTCATGAAACAGTTTGAAAATTGTTACTATTAGATTTGAATAGATCCCTAAACCTATAATATTACATGACAAAATATTACACCCTGGGATTTTAAAAAAGATATTTTCATGAAGTTGTGCAAATTGATTTGATTTTGAACTATGAAAACCTAGGTAGGTATTATTAGGAATAATATTTGGCATCAGAGCTAAAAGTTTGGTTTTCTTTTTAATTGTACTCATCTCCATTAATCCTTCATTACAGCTAATAATAATTTCTGGGAACTGATAATACTGTTCTCTTTAATGTAGTATTTAGCAATGGGAAAATATTCAAGCAATCCCTCCTGCTTCAGTTCTGAGCTGAGTGTCAGAACTAGATCTGATGTTTCTCTTTCCTACACAACATCAGGAGAGAAATCTCAACATTAGAAGGGCATAAATTTGGCTTACTGTAAAGTTAGGATTGGGATTCAAGTTCCAGTTTAGCTTTTAACCACTTTGACACAAATCTGGATCTATGATTTTTTTTCCCTCTCCAATCTTTAATTTCGTCATCTGAGAAGAAAGCAAATGATAACAAGACACTCAGTGAGTGTATGCTGTGAGCTAACTCATATGTGTATTTTTTATTAAATTCACTTTAACTTCATGAATATGGAGAATGAAGAATATTTTTCAAAAATAGTTTACTTATTTCAAGCAAAGAGAGAGAAAGAGAGAGAGAGAGAGAGAGAGAGAGAGAGAGAGAGAGAGAGAGAGAGAGAATGGACAGACACACAATGGCCTCCAGCCACTGTAAACAAACTTCAGATGCATCTGGTTTTACATGGAAACTGGGGAATCAAACTTGGTTTGTTAGGTTTTGCATGTCAATGCCTTAACCACTTAGCCGTTTCTTCAGCCCAGAATACTGTTTTTATATACTGCTTTAGATGCAAAATTTTAATTAATTTAGAGATTAAACAATTCAAGAATAGTAGAATGGATTTCAAGTAAATATGTTTCAATGCCAAATCTCTTTTGATAAAACCTCAGAATACAACTAATAATGGTAAAATATCTCTATGAAATACCAAGTACAATAAAAGTGATAGATGTTATAGGGATTAAGAAAGACCTTAATTTTGAAGAATTTTGGTGTCCATAACTATTCAAGATTAAAGGCTAGACATAGGATGAAGATTCCCGCACCAAGATGATGAACCCGTGGAAAGTTTGAATTACTTAGAGGAAACTGAAAGCACTCAGGCTGGCTGGGAATATATTATGAACAGTTGAAACTATATAGTTTAGGATTTGGGGAGATTGCTCAGTGGTCAAAGGTGCTTGCTTGCAAAGTCTGATGGCCTGGGTTCAATTCCCTAATACCCATATAAATCAAGATGCACAAAAGGATGCACGAGTCATGTGTCTGGAGTTTGCAATGTCAAGAGGCCCTTGTGGCCCATCCCCCCTCTCTCTCTGTCTCTCTCTCCCTCCTCTCTCTGTTTCTGCTTTCAAATAAATAATATGCTAAAAAGTTATATAGTTTATGACAATCCAACTTGAAGCATTTATCACATTTATACATTTACCATGTTATCAAAACACCAGTATAATAGCTATATCAAGTGAATACTATATACGTGTACTAATATTAATATGATAGTCTTTCAAAATTATGTTCTGAACCATGAGAGGAACTGTTAAGTATTGAGATTGCATTGAAAGGGTAGAGGTAACTGCTTTGCCAGGCAATAATAGGCTTCCATAAATGTGATTCTTGGGTCATGACTGGGCAGATGGAGCAAACCCTTCTGATGACATTATTAGACCATAGAAGAAGACAGCATCTGGGGAATGTCTGTAACTAGCAACCATCCTAGTGTTGTCAGGAATAATCCTTGAAGTGTCAAATTATTTTCACATCAATTTTAAAGAAGAGAATTCTGTGAAGGGATTAGCATATTATTTTGGCTTTTCTGTGTTTTATTTTTCTTGCTTTCATTTGCATATTGGGAGATATTTTGCCTCAAAATTAACCTAACCTGTAGTGACAGAGGCTGTCATCCTTTTTCTTTAACTGAAGAAACAGGTGAGAAAGGTTGTGTCCATTCTCACAGTTTTCCTTTGTCCCCATGAGTCATTGCCTATATAACAATCTTAGCCTGCCTAGATCTTCATGATTTTGACAACTTAGAACAAATGTGTTTAATAAAATGTGCATTAATATGGACATGTGTTATTCTGTTTAACTACTGTGACAGAAGTCAGCAAGATAACAGATTATAGAAAAAGAAGAGAAAATTTTCCTGAAGGGATTCTAAATGTAAGCACAAACTGTCCTTAGGAAAACATTTAATGTCAAATAATTCATAGCCAGTCATGGAGATATGTGCCTGTCATCCCAACACTTTGAAAGCTGAGGCTGGAGGATCTGAAGCCAGCCAGGGTCACATAAGGTTCAGTGCGAACACATAGTGATAAACTGTCTATGAAAATTTAAAAAAAAAGAGAAAGAAAACAACAAACAGAAACAGTTATAAAATTCAGTAATGCCCCATATTATTTTTCAAATATAATCTATTCCTCCCCCTGCTCTTTTCCTTCCTCCTATTTGCTCCGTCTCTCTAGACTCTTGTTGACCCTCCTCTCTCTCTCTCTCTCTCTCTCTCTCTCTCTCTCTCTCTCTCTCTCTCTCTCTCTCTCTCTCTCTCTCTCTCTCTCTCTCTCTTCCTTCTCCTCTAGAAGTTTCATGTCTTCAGCGGCAGCTTCCAGGACTTTCTAAGTAAAGCTTCATGTACAAGAATATCACAGTGTTTAAACAGAGTTTTAAAACAAAACAAACTGTCATCAATAAACATAAGAAAACTGTGAAGCCGAAATGTGCAGAGATTTAGACATATAGATTATCAAACAGGAATTGAAAATGTGATCTAAGAATGTCCAATCAGCCAAAAATGAAATTGAGTAAATTATAATTAAAATTTTGATTGTTTATACAAATAGCACATATGTACATATGAAAACACAGTTACTAATATTATATTCACATTACAAAAAAGTGATGTATTTACATGTGGACTAAACAGAGCTGAAGGGAATTATTGATTGTTCTAAACAAGACTGAAGGAAACTACAGTACATTACAAAGGAACTAATAGCTTGAAGGTATAAACACAGTGCTTAGAAATAAAAAGCAGAATTTGAGTATCTACCATACATAAAATTGTGGTTCATAACGGCATAAGGAAGAAATTCAAAGAACACAGTATCAACAAGTAAATGGATAAGAGTTTTTTAAATGCATTCCTCAAGTTTAGATAAGAAGCATATAAATACTATAAATCAAAATGTATGAAAAAAATCAAGAAAAAGAAAAATCTTTTTTAAAGGAAAGTGTAGTTAATTTCAAGAAAATTATTATTAAAATGACCACACAATAAATTACTTACAGAAACAATTGCAACTGAAATGCAATTATTATAAGCTATTCTATGTAATAAAAGAAAAAAAAAATGATTGTCACACTCAGATTTAATTTGCTAGCCTTCACACAGGGCCCAAATGAAACCTATGAGAAAGCGAGGAGACAAACAGGAGACCAATCACCACAGCAACCCATGTAAGGTCAATGGAGACAGACACCAAGGATACCCAACACAACCCAGGGCAAAGATCCAGAGATAATTAAGATCTCAACAACAAAGCAGACTTCAAACTCACCCACTGTGACCCAGGGAACTGAACCAAAGAGGGGCAGAAAGAATGCAAGAGCCATAGTGGGGGAGAATATCAAGAGACATTGCCCCCCCTTAGCAAAAAATACAAAAAGAGGGAAGAAAAAAAAGAAGACCTGGCTCCCTCTGGTGCAGTTCATAGCCCCCTATCCTATGGACAGATCCAGTCTGCACACAGAGGAATTACCCCAGTGGGTAGGGGACAGAGAGGAGGGAAATGGGGACACCTTTATTAGATTTGCTGATACAATGTATATACTTACTCATAAAGATATTTTAAAAAAATATCTCTTAAAGTTAGAGCATGATAGCATTTAGCAATGCAGAACATAAAAAAGACAGTGAAATCTACAAGAATGGTGCAATAGGGATATCCATGAATATATAATGGAATTTATTCTAAATGTGGGAATATTTCTAAATGAAAAGTGTAGGTGTTAGGATTAGTCCAAAATCCTTTTTTTCCAATGTTTTTAAATAACCTTTTCATTTTGTATGACCTCAAATCTGAGTTTCACATCTAAATTACTTTTTATCAACACATAATGTTTTGGGGTGAATTTAACCTTTAATTTTCATAAAGAATAGTAATAGCTACAAATGGTATTCAGCGGAAGAGGGGGCGGAAAGATTGTGAGAGCCGTGGTGGGGGAGACTGTCCGGAGGCATGGCACCCATCAGTAACAACACACTTGGGCCAGGAAGACCGGGATGAGTACTAAGATATACAGGATCCCTTGCCACAAGGACTAATACAGACAGCCCACGGAGGAGGATAT
>PVHP010037485.1:0-17339 GCA_004024765.1 Zapus hudsonius
CTAAGATTTATAGGGGCCCTCAGACTTTGCCTCAACTTCCTTATAAGGAGGAGATAGTCCCAGAAGCCTTCCAGACTCAGCAAAACCCTACATCCTCCATGCCCCTCAGCAGGGTCCCACATGCAGGGGTAACAGCAGCAGAAGGCATGCTTGGCATAGTTCTTAGGGTGCCCTCTCTGAATGGGGGACATTTAGAATATGAAAGACATGAAGGGCTTGGGGTGGCAGTGTAAAAAACACCTAGAGCAGGACCCTCCTACCTTTATGTCTTGTTTTGTGTGTTTGACCCACTGAGATTAGTTAGGGTTGCATGTATGAACCTGGGGGTGGGGGGTACAGTTATTTACAGGAGCAGGAGCAATTTACCAGTTTAAAAAAAAATGTCATGCCTCATTATCCCCTGGCAACCATTCGTTGCCAACAGCTCCTTAAGGAAGGATGGCGGACTCATGAGCCCCTCCACCATCTGTGAAAGAATGTGGATGGGTCCTATCTCAAGCAGGCTTTTTTTTATTTGCAAGGAGAGAGACAGAGGAGGGGACAATGGGTGCACCAGGGCCTCTAGCCACAGCAAACAATCTCCAGATGCATGTGCCAACTTGTGCATCTGGTTTTAAGTGGGTGCTGGGGAATCAGACCCAGGTTGTTAGGCTTTGCAGGCAAGAGACTTAACCATTGAGCAATCTCTCCAGCCCCCTGTATAGGTTTTGTACAGGTAACCGCAGCTGCTCTGTGTTCATGAGTGCGAATGCCATGCTATGTCTGGAAGACAATGCTCCACAGCACTCCTCCCCATCCTCTGGCTCTTTCTTTCTGCCCCCTCTTCTGCTGTTCCCTGAACCTTTGAGGGAGGGATAGAGAGGTCCCATTTAGGGCTGAGGACACAACAGTCACTTATTTTCAGTACTTTGGCTAGTCATGAGTCTCTGAATTTTTGGGTTTTTTTTTTTTTTTTTTTTGGCAGGATCTCACTATATAACCTTAGCTTGGAACTTGCTCTGTAGACCAGGCTGGCCTTGAACTTGCAGCAGTCTTCCTTCCTTTGCCTCTGTAGTTCTGTGCACCACCCTGCCAGACAGCTCTCTTCCATGTTTCAATGCAATTTTTATTTTAGAATCTTTTAGCTGTGCACAAGTTTCAAGGACAGCACAGAGTTCTCATTTACCCTACACTCCTTCCCTCTGATGCTAACATGTCTCTTTCATCAGGTTCCTTTGTCATAACTAAGGCTCCAAAGAAAGTCCATACTTTAGTCAGCTTCCCCAAGTGCATATCTGACATTCGTTTCCTGTGCCAGGATTCAGTGAGGGCTGCTGGCCCTCAAGTCTCTTCACACTGCTCTTGGCAGGAACCCATCCCCCCCAATCCCCTACCCCCAATTATAATGGCCACAGTGGCTTTGAGGAGCACTGATCAGGAGTTGTGTGTGGACTGAGGCTTGGGAGGAAGCCCATGAAAGAGAAATACTATTATGTTTTGTGACATCAAGGGTGCCTACAGTTAACACAAATCATAGCTGGTGCTGGCATTGACCTTGATCACCTGGCTGAATACTGTCCCCTTCCCCTTCCAGACCTGACCCTTAGGAAAGAAGTCACTGTGCACAGCCCACACTAGGGAAGGGGACTTTGGTTGCATCTCCTTGGGTTAGTGTATCTCCAGAACTCACTTGGAATTCTTCTGAACCAGACACTTGTCTGTCCTTCCCCATTCTTTCTAAGTCTCTCAGCATTGGCTTACATACTGGCTTTCTACTTTCATGATAATTCAGTACCACAGTTCATGTGTGTCCTTATGCCCAGTAGTAGCCATAGGCACCCCCTTTAGTTGGCTCCTGTATCGGTCCACTTATGTTACTTTCACAAAATACCCAAAACTGAGTACTTATAAAGAACGAGGCTTACCTTACTCACAGCTCTGGAGACTGGAGAGCGGGGTGGATTTTCTGTATTGACTGAGCTCAGGCAAGGGCCTCATGGCAGATGGTACCAATCAATAGTGGTAATGGGTGCAGAAGGGATCACATAGAGAGACAGGAGGCCAGAGGGCCCAGAGAAGACAGCCTTGTTCCTAATAATAACCCACACTCTTGGGAACTAATACCCTCCCTGAGGTTGGCATGAATCCCTCCTAGGACTCTCCCCTCCAATGACCTAACCACCTTCCACCAGACCTCACCTCTGAGAGACCTACAGCTCTCATATTAGCACCCTGGGGGTTAATTGGGCAGCATGTGAGGCCTGGGACAGACAAGTCACATCTCAACCTTATCCATCATCAGTCCCCTTTACAGGACTTGGGGCCTGGCTGTGGCCCTACACGTGGTTCAGGCTCCAGCCCTGGGCTTTGCTTTTCTCCAAGGATCCCTGATTCCTGTGCTTGGAAATGCTATGAGAATCTGAATCTGCTCTGTGGGTCATCCAGCTTTTCTAAACACAGGGTGAGGTTTTCTGATATCAATTCTGATATCCTGGTTGTCATGGGGAGAATGTATTGGTAGATGGCCAATTAGGAGTATATTAGCTAGTTTTTTTTTTCCCACAAAATCAACTTGAGGAACGAAGGGTTTGTTTGTTTTGGCTCCCAGTTTCTTCAGTCCATCATGTTGGGGAAATCATGAAGAAGTCATTGGGGAGGCAGAAGGGGGAGGAGGAGGCAGCTGGTCTCATTGTTTTCACAGGCAGGAAAGAGAGATAAACGCTGGTGCTCAACTCAGTTTCTCCTTTGTCTACACAGTGGAGGACCCCAGCCCATGGGATGGTGCCACCCAGTGAGTGTGAGCCCTCCCAGCTCAGCTAACTCCCTCAAAGACAGGCCCAGACATCTGTCTCCTGGTGACATCCTGTCACGTTGACCATGGAGGTTATTAGGGAGGGTATGACATCGTCCTTGAGGAGGCAATGGCCTGATCACTCAGGACACATGACAGCTAGAGATGGGAGGACCTATTCACCAGATTGGCCCTGCTGCCCAGCCTGACTCTGCTGCCCACCGTCCACCACATTCCCTTTCTCCCCAGTGGGTCCCGAATTGATTTTTACTTCTTAGAACTACCCAGTGGAGTTAAGTAGCTGTAACCTTTGACCTCTATAGATGCTCCCAGAACAGGCCTGGATGGGGCTCAATCTTCTCCTACAGCTCTCACATAGAGACACACGTGGACCATGCTCAGAAAGCACGTGCTGAGGCACATCTGGGCTCCTCGGCAAGCAGAGCAGTGGGGTGTGCTGTGCAACACCCAGAATGGGGCTGCAGGGGGCCCCGCAGAACCCACTTAAGAAAATAAACTGTGTGCAAGCTTGGTCTTACATTGGTTTGATGGAGACAATTAGTGTGCTAATTAAAACCAAGTCTTATCTATTCGCTAAAGTGGGCCCAGTAGGACCTGGTGTTGGCAAGATCTTGCTGGCAAAAAAATGTTAGGTTTTCTGGTGATGGGCAAGAGCTGCTTTGTTTTAGGCCATGTTTAATCAGTTAGGTGGCTGGTGCACTCACGGGACCTGAGCTCCCACACCCCACCTCCGAGGACAAGGATGCCTCAACATCCAACAGCTTGGCCAGATTGGTGCCTGCCTGGTCCTCTAAGTTTGTTGCTCAAATTAATAGACCAAACAAGATTCCAGAAGGGAATTTTTAACCTACTTGAGACAACACATGGTTCTCAAGCAATTAGTCGTGTTAGCACACAGTGGTGAGCTCTCAGCAGATAAACCACAGGGGCAGATCGGGCAGGGCTGCTCCCCAATACTGTCCTAGGACCACGTTCTCCAGAGGGGTCATGCAGCCATTGCTGAAAGCACACTCTCGTTTCAACTTCCAACTCATTCCCAGTTAATTCTCACTGGGCCTGAATTTTGGCATCTATAAAATGAAGGTAATGCTAGCTCATAGGATGTTGGAAGGGGATGCTGAGGGAGTTTATGTCCATAAACAAGAAATGAATTCACTCGGTTCTTCCCCCAAACTTGGTCAAACGAGGAAACAGAGCTCAGCTGCTGAAGGGGTCGACCAGACACTTGAGTTTGGGCTCTGCTACCCAGCTAGGCAACTTGAGGTCAAATCTCCCAAACTTCAAATGTCTCATGAGCTGAGTGGATAGGCTTTGTGATTTTAAGCTTCTTTTAGAAATTAGATGAACTGTTTCTTTTCAAAATTAGATTTATTTGTTTATATTCTACTGGGGAGGAAAAACTTTTCTTCTATCCTCTTACGTTCAGTGCTTGGGTGCCTGCAAATTAAACTAACAAGAGATAGAATTATGGCTGGAGATGTAGCTCAGTTGGTAGACTGCTCGCCTAGCACGTGCAATGCTCCGGGTTCCATCCCTGGTGCTGCATAAACCGAGCCCATGCCTGTAATCCCAATAATCAGGAGGTAGAGGAAGGAGGATCAGAAGTTCAAGGTCATCCTTAGCTATGTAGTAAGTACAATACCAGCCTAGAATGAATGTGAAAGAAAAAAAGATTAGCAATAGAAAGATGAATGTGTTTGTTAATACTTCCTTGCCTGGGCCTTGGAGGCTGGAGCAGTGACTGTCTCATTGCTGGGACAAAACACCTGACCGAGAATGGGAGGAAAGGGTTTATTTTGGCTTCGCAGACCAGAAAACTGGCTCACATCTTGTCATATGTCAGCAGGAGGAAAGCAATTGTCTGAGAGCTACCTCTGGACAGCCACTAGATTATTGATCCACTAGGCTGGACTAAAGACCTCAAGGTCCACCCCTCAGTGACACACTTCCTCCTGCAAGGCTCCACCGGGTGAGAACAGAGTATGAGGCTTAATTACTAATACTTGAGGCTGGAGGGAGGGGCATTTTACATTCAAACCCCACAGACTTCACCAGGGCTCTCTAGCCTCCAAACAGGTATATGTAAATGACTTGGTGTGGTTGTTTTCCTATACAACCTCATTTCCAATAAGAGGCTGAGAGCCAGAGTTGACCTGTGGACCATAGTTAGTGGTCCCTGCAGACCCTCCTACCAAGTGACAACTCCAAATCAATCCAGGCCCTGAACAGCAATCAGTCTATAAATGTCCCCTAGAAATACCACACAGAACCAGTTTCAGCCCTCCCCACTTTGTCATACATAATCAGAGCCACCAAATAGGATGAATTCAGTAACTACAAATTTCTACCGAGTGTGGCAATTACCTTCTCTTGTTGGGACGAAATACCCAACCAAAAGGAAAGGGTTTATTTTTTACTTACAGTGTAGAGGGGAAGATTCATCATGGCAGGGAAAGCATGGCGGAGCAGGCAGCAAGATGTCACATCTTGTCACATAAGCTGGAAAGAAGCAGCAAGAGTGAGCTAGCTGTCCCTGGCAAGTTGGGTTGGACTATAAAAATCCCAAGACTCACCCTCAGTGTGGTAGTTTGAATGCATGTCCCCCAATAGATTCAAGAGGCCAGTACCCATGTAAAGCCAGAGGCATAAAGGAGTGAATGCATCTGGAGTTCATTTACAGTGGCAAGAGGCCCTGGCATTCTCTCTCTCTCTCTCTCTCTTTCTTCTTCTTCTTCTTCTTCTTCTTCTTCTTCTTCTTCTTCTTCTTCTTCTTCTTCTTCTTCCTCCTCCTCCTTGCAAATAAATAAATAAAAGGAAAAACTGATGGTTCATTTTATGTTTTATATGCCAATGCAGCTACTGTAGTATCCAAAACCGTAGTCAAGATGTTTCCATGAGGTATTTTTTTTGTAGCTGTGACTGACACCTACAGTTAGTTGACTTTAAGCAAAGGAGATTGTGTGCTACAGTGTGGGTGGGCCTCCCCCAATCAGGTGAAGGTCTCAAAGGCACAATCTGAGGATGAGGGGAGAAAGAACGAAATCCTGTCTGAAGACCACATCATCAATGCTATCTGAGCTTCTGGCCAGTGAGGAAGTGCAGACTTGCTCAGCCCATAGTCTCCTGGGCCAGTTTCTTAAAGTGAACCTTCTTCTTTAGTGATTTCTTTCTATTTCTACTTCTGCCTCTTTGGAGAACCCAATTGACTCAGGCCCTACCAAGAAGGTCAAATGTCAACCCACAGGATGAGAGAAAATACTTACACATTATATACTGATAAGAGTCTTCAATCAGTAAAGTGCTGGTCACGTAGGCATGAGGAGCTGAGTCTGGCTCTCCAGCACACACAGAAAAGCCGTGCATGATTGCATACACCCAGTGATGGGAAGCAGAGATGGGAGAACCCCTGGGGTTTACTGCCTAGCTGGTCTAGCTGAGTAGGTGAGCTCTAGGTTCTGCAAGAGACCCAGCCTGCCTCAAAAATACAGGGAGGGGTCAGGGAGATGGACTTGTTTGCAAAACCTGCTGGATCGTGTTTGAATCCCCAGTACCCATGTAAAACCAGACACACAAAGAACCACATGTATCTGGAGTTTATTTGTGGCTGCAAAAGGCCCTGGAATGCTCATTCTGTTTCTCTCACATATAAATAAATAAATGAATGAATAAATACATTTAAAAGATAAGAGGAGAATGATAGAGGGGTACATGTAATGCCAACCTCTGGCCTCCACAGACATGAACACACATATACACAAATGCACACTATACATGCAAAAAAAGAAAATCTAATGCCTAGGATATGTCAAGAGCCCTTATAGCAAATAATAGCAATAACCCAATTGAACAATAGGCAAGTAGTTTAAATAGACATTGCTCCAAAGAAGATATGCAAACAGCCAATCAGCACAAGAGAACACACTCGGCATCATTAGTTACTAGGGAAATGCAAGTCAACACCATAGGCTGCTATGTCCTACTCAGTAGGATGGCTGCAATTTAGAAATGGAAAATAACGAAGGTTGGCAAGGGTGTGAGAAATTGGAACTCAGATGGTTGCTGGTGGAGATTTAAATACTGCAGCTACGGTGGAAATTTGGAAGTTGCTCAGACAGTTGAGCGGAGTTGCCATGGGGCCCATCGATCTCGAGACACAGGTACATCCAAGGTAGAAAACCAAGAGAACAGAAAACAGGTTCACACAAGAACCCATGCAAACTGTTCATAGCGGCACTAACTATAATAGCCAGGAAGTGGAGACAGGCCAGATGTTTGCCAAATGATGAATGCATAAATAAAATGTGGTCCAGCTGTTCAAAGGAATAAAGGACCCTGAAAACATGGGAGGTGAAGGGAGCCAGACCCAGAGGAGCGCAGCGTGCATGCTTCCTCTCCCGCAGACCGTGTCCAGGAACCGCAAGCCATAGAGACAGAAAGTAGATTGTGGGTTGCCAGGAGCTGGGGATGTTGAGGGAATGAGAATGGATGCTCACGTACATGGAACGTCATTCATGGGGGGATGAACACTCCACATGGTCACAGGACTCTAAATATACCAAAACCCATGGACTATACACTTTACAGGAGCTCTCTTTTTGAGGTGTATAAAGATTTTTGGATGTTCAGACTAAAATGGCCCAATATATCTGTTACAAGGTGTTGTATGGAAATTTTCCAAATTTCCTCCACATTGAACGGTGTAAACAACTCTTGCCAGCTTTAGCAAAAGCGCTGGGTCAACTTCCAGGAGAAGGTGTAGGAAGAGTCATCAGACCCCCACCTGAGATTCAGGTGCCCAAACACCTGCCCCCCTGTGTTAGCTGGATGTAATAATGGGTGAGGTCTTGTGACCTCAGGGGGCGCTAGAGTGTATAAGAAACAAAGAGCTTCTGGAACAATGAGCTCCATCCAGGGCCTCCATGCTCTGTAAATAAGGCCTCACCCCAAGCCTGAGGGAGGAGCTTCCATGAGGGTAATCCCCATATAGTGAAGCCCTCTGAAACACTGCTTGGGGGGGATCTCATGCTCTGTGCATCTGTGGGGTGATCCCAAGGGCATGAGCCCCGCTGAGGTGCTGACTTGTATCTCTGTACTTCTAAAAGCAGCCACAGAGAGCTTCACTGTGGGGTGCCTGCTCTCTGGTCCCCATGCTCTGTAAGTAAGCCCTCACCCCGAGCCTGGAGGGGCTGCTCAGGAGTAATTCTGACACAGGAAATTGCATCACCATCAAAATGCTGTTTGGGGGGGCCCTGCACTCCTGTAAGCAATCCCTCACCCTGCTCTGTAAGACACCCCAATAAACTCACTGGTTCATCAAGCAGTTTGGTGGGTTGTTTGTGTCCTATCTAGGAGAGAAGACATGTGCTCACATCCCCCCAGGAAAAGTCTTGCTCACAACACAAGGATATGGTGTGTTACCTGGAACTCATATTGTCTGTGGCTTGGCATCTATCCCTGGTGAGCTTGGTCCCGGTGGGCTGGGCTACTGTGAATGCTAACTGTGATTGGTTAATCTCGGTTGTGAAATTGATGGATTTAGTCACCTTGGACACAAATCTCTGAGCTAGTACATGAGGGATTTTCTAGATTAGGTTAAGTGAGGTGGGAAGACCCACCCTAAATGTGGGCATCGCCAGGAATATACAAAAGGGAGCGAGCTAGCTGAGTGCTAGCACCCATAGCTCAATGACTGGAGATAGGATCTCATACTTGATGGCAAATGATGGCGGATGTGGCCTGGGATCTTAGTAAACTGTCACATAGGACATCTAAGCATAGCGAACTTGCTCCCGACACAGAACCATGCCTTAATGCTACAAGAGAGAGAGAAAGAACAAGGGGTGTGGCTCAGTTGCTAGAGTTCCTGCTTAGCGCGCTCAAAGCCCTGGGTTCAATTCCCAGCACTACATAAACCAGGCATGGTGATCATGCCTGTAATCCCAGCATGGGGGACATGGAGGCAGAAGGATCAGAGAAGTTCCCTCCGCTAAATATTTTCACTACCTTCTATTCTCCTTTCTGTACTAATCATAAGGTTTTGATTTTTAGGGTTTTTCAAAGCTCCTGATTTTCTTTTTACTTGTTTTCATCAATTACTGATGCACAAGTTGTATTTTATCTCAATGGCTACTGGTAGCAAATTACTACATTTTTTTTTCATTTAAGATAACAGACATGAGGTGGGGAAATGGCTCAATGGTTAAAAGTACTTGTTTGCAAAGCCTGCCAGCCTGGTTCAATTCCCCAGACACCCATGTAAAGATGAATAGGCATTTATTGCAATGGCCAAAAGCCCTGGTATTCTCACAAAAGTGTGTGTGTGTGTGTGTGTGTGTGTGTGTGTGTGTGTATAATTTTGTTTTAATTCAGATAACAGACATGGCCAGTACTGGTGGCACAGGCTTGTAATCCAAGATGTTTGGGAGACAGAGAAAAGTTGAAGGACTTGGACTTGTCTGGGCTAAAGAGTGAGTTCAAGGCCAGCCTGAGCAACTTAATGAGATCCTATCTCAAAATAAAAAGTGAAAAGAGGGCTGGGGATGTAGCTCTGTGGAAGGCATCTTGTGGAAGGCCCTGGATTCCACCCCTCAAACCCAACACCACAGAACCATCATCATCCTAGTGATAACATACATGTCTTATCTGACAGCTCTGTAGGTCAGAACAGTTGGGTGAGGTCTCAGTGGGCTCACATCTAGTTGTTGGCAGAACTGTTTTTGTGTTTTCCCCCTGGGGCTCTGAGGGTCCCATCGCTCTGCCTCCTCCACTTCCAGAGCCCCTGCTTTCTTTCCCTCTCTTCAAAATCATCAATAGTAGTTTAAATTTCTCTCACAATGCATTCTGACCTCCTCTTCTTTCTCTTTCCTTTGCCATTAAGAACCCTGTGATTATAGCGAGCCAACTCATAATCCAGGCTAATTTTCCTATTTTAACACCAGCTAATTAACAAGCTTGAATTCTTTGCCATGTGTAGCAGTTACTTTCTCAGAAACAGCTGATGGTAGGAAAGGGTTTATTTTGGTTTACAGTTTCGAGGGGAAGTTTCATTGTGGCAGGGAATGCATGCTGGGAGGAAGCTGGCTCACCTTGTCACAGATCAGCAGGAGAAGGCATCAAGAGCGAGCTGAGGTAGCCGGGCATCATATCTCCACATGAGCAGCAAGGAGAACTGGGCTTTATTATCCAAAACCCTTCCCCGGTGACACACCTCCTCCAGCAAGGCCCAACCTCCCAAACTGACACCAGCTAGGACCAAGTATTCAGAACACATGAGCCTACGGGGAACGTTTCATTCAAACCTCCACACCATGTAAGTAATGTATTCACAGGTTCCAGGGACTCAGACATGGCTGTGTTGGAGAGTCACTCCTCTACGACAGGAGTGTTGAAATCTTCAACTATAATTATAGACTTGTATGTCTCCTTCAAATACTACCCATTGTTGCTTCGTGTATTTTAGGTTCTGTTATTGATTGAAAAAACATTACTGTTGGATCATCTTAAGGAGTTGACCTCCCCCCCTATTGTGTTTCCTGTTCCGAAATTTACTGTGACTGGTATTTATATAACCAATCCTACTTTGCTTTTGCTGTTAATATATATAACTTTTTCATCCTCCTGAAAATTTCTTTTTATTGATAGCTTCCATAATTATAGACCATAAACCATTATAATTCCCTCCCCGCCCTCCCTCATATCCCCTCTCCCTCACAATTAGTCTCTGTTATCCCAGTGGTCACTGTCATCTGAAAAAAAGAAACTTCTCTAACTCAAAGTGAGAGTAGCATTATTATATGGGTATGATCATTTTTAAAGTACTTATAAGGCAGTTTGGTGGGCATAATATGTGTATTTAGCCAGACAACAGCAGGCATTACTCCCATAGGGCTCATGACCTCCCCCACCATAGGCTTTTGACTAGGTCTTCAGTACCAGGCATGTATTCCCTCCTGTGGAGTGGGCCTCCAGTCCAATTAGAGAGCAGTTGGTTTCCCCCACAGTAGACATGCCACTATTGCCCCAGTTGGCACATTTGGCCTGGCTGGCCAGTCTTAAGGCTAGCAAGGTCCACTGCTGTTCACCACAGTTGATGACTTCTCTCTCCCATAGGGCTGCATCCTTTGTTTTTTTTAATGGGCTTCTACAGACAGTGTTTGATTGGGTCATGAACTTTTTTTTTTTAACTCAAGTTGGCAATCACTGATTTTTAGTTGGTGTATTTTAACCATTTATATTCAACACAATTGTCAATATGGCTGAATTTAAACATGCCATCATGTTATTTATTTTCTACCAATTTTATCTGTCATATCCCTTTTTCTTCTCCTGCCTTTTTTTCCACTTATCATTTTATGATTCCCTTTTACTTTTACCAGTGACTTATCTGTGTGTGTGTGTGTGTGTGTGTGTGTGTGTGTGTGTTTAGTGGTTACAATAGACTCTAAAATGTGTATCTGTAGCTTGCTACCATCCAAAACTATTATGCTATTTATGTGGCACTTATATGGCATATGGTATATATGGCATTGAAACCATGACCATACATCTGTTCCACTCCTTGTGTTAAGTTAATAGCATATGTTTAACCTCTGTATATGATACAAATTCCATAATACAATCATATTATTTTTGCTTTAAATACCAAATATGTTTAAAAGTTATTGTTAAAGTTAAAATACTAAGGCTGTATTGTAGCTTGGTAGTAGAGCACTTGTCCAGCTGTGTGAGTTATTGGGTTTGACCTCCTAATGCCGCAGAAAAGTTCATTTAAACATGAATGTGTGTGTTATAGCTTATATATAAAAAATGTCCCCCAAAGGCCATGTGCTCAGGGGTTGGTTGCTAGCTTTGAGAAGTGATTGAATCAAGAAAAGTCTAACTTCATTAATGGATTAATTCATTGGTCATTTCATAATTTGATGGGCTTTCGGACACATGGTGATTTGAATATGGGGTGTCCTCCATAACATTATGTGTTTGTGATTAAACTTCATATTTGGTCTCCAGTTGGTGAGGCCTTTGGGAGGTGAAGCCTTGCTGGAGGAAGTGTGTCACCGGGGACAGATCTTAAGATTTATTGGTCGCTTAGCCTCACTGGGTAGAGCTAGCTCACTCGGACTTCTTTGCCCTGCTGCTGGTTCAGGATGTGACAGTTGAATTGAATCTGCTCTGCCCTGCTTTCCTGCCATGACAAAGCTTGTCCTTGAAGCTGGAAGCCTCAGTGAAATCCCTTTCCTCCACATGCTGCTTCTGGTCAGGTGGTTTGTCCAGCAGTGAGAAGGTGACTGCTTTGGTTCAGACTCCCAGTTAATCATGGACTTGAGCATGTTGGTCACTCCAGGAGTGTATCCTACCCTGCCCAGTCCCATCCCCTTGCAGCACTGCTCCAGGAGATGACAAAACGGAGAAGGCGGAGCCTAATTGAAGACAAGGAGCATGCCCCCCAGAGACTATTTTCTGCCCCCTTCCCTCTCTTTCTCTCTCTCCTAGAAGCCACAAGGTGAGTACCTTCTCTACCCCACGCCCTTCGGTCAGTAACCACTGGACCCACAGACTATGGATGGAAACTCCAGAAACCAGGAGCCAAAACAAAGCTGTTTCCCTCGGGTACTTTGTTGCAATGACAGCAAGCTGTGTGATGCTACATGTCTGTCCTATATGCCCACGTCCCATATCTGGCACCACTTATTCCTTGATGTACATCCAGATGTCTAATTGACATTACCTTCCTTCTGGCTGAAGAACCTGCCTTTCATGACTTAGTTCAAGTGGAAGGGTAATTAATTCTGTCAGGTTTGGGTTGTTTGGAAAAGATCATTTTTGTCTTTCTGTTTGGAAGAACACTTACAGTGAGTGCACAATCGTGAGCTGACTGATTTTCAAGTTCCAGTTCTTTAGAGATGGCACTACTGTCTTCCAGATGACTTGGTTTCTCATGTGACACCTGCCTTCCTTCCAATCTTTCTTGTCTGATGTCATGGGTCCATCTTCTTGGGCTGCTAATGGGTTTTCTCAATTGCTAATGCTTGAGTTTGTACTATGACATCATGGTTTTATTTATGCATATCCATCATGGGGATTTTAAAAATATATTTTATTTATTTGCAAGCAAAGAGATAAAGACAGAGAGAGGGGGAGGGAGTATGGGCATACCAGGGCCTCTGGACACTGCAAACTCCAGATGCACGCACCACTTTGTGCATCTGGCCTTACGTGGGTATTGGGGAATTGAACCTGAGTCATTAGGCTTTGCAGACAAGCACCTTAACCACTGAGCAATCTCTCCAGCCCCATGGGGATGTTTATTGAGCTTCTTGGATCTGTGGAATTGAAAAGGTTTGGGCAATTACTTCTCCAGTTTTCCTCCTTCCTCTCGTCTGGGTCTCCAGTTGATCTTGCCCCATTGGTCGCTAGTGCTGCTTCCTGCTTTCCTTATCTTTTCTTTACATCCTTTATTTTGGACTCTATTTTCAAATTCCCTGAACTTTTGGTTCACCTGTGATGGAAGCTGCTTCAAATCTTCCATCAGAAACTTTTTTTGTTGCTGTGACAAAATACCTGACCAAAAACACCTTGAAGAAGGAAGCGTTTATTTTGGCTCACAGTTTGAGGACACAGCCCTTCATGGCAGAGAAAACATGGCAGCAGGTGACTTCATGGTGGCAGGAGTCTGTGGCTGGGACTCCTCACCTCCTCACCTCTTCATATCTTGGCAAAAACAGAAGGCAGAGAGTGGAAGGAACTGGCTATCAGGCTATCCTACCCCCAACCCCCCTCCAGTGACACACTTCTTTCAATAAAACTCCACCCCTTAAAGGTTCCACAACCTTCCAAAATAGCACCACCATCAGCTGGAGGCCAAGTAACCAAGGAGAACATGGCACCTTCCAACCCCTAAAACCTCATGTGGTTTTCCATTTCAGAGACTGAGGGTGACTTGGTGTCCCCTCCCTCAAGCCATTTCTGGGCTATTTCCACTGGAAAGCATGACTTCCGGTGCTATCTCTCTGCTGTGGAAGATGTTGGGAGTGGAAGGGTCCCTGGTTCCTCTTTCTTCTCATGGACAGAAGCAGAATCCAGACACATTCTGAAGCCACCACGGTGAGCTACTTCCATTGCCAGATGGGAAGCAGGAAGTGAACTACCACACAGCCTGTAACAGGTGGGTCCTGCTCCTCAGAGGGCTCTCAATTTGAGGCCACTGAGCAGTGCCCCAAATCAGGAATCTTCCTCTATGTACCCTCAGAATTCTTCTTTGCCTTGAAGTTTTCTAAAGGCTGAACAAATACCAACATACAATAAGAAGACCCAGACTATTAGCCTTCCCAAGACACGCCATGTTTCCATCCACCTCGCTCCTACCCAGTGGGTATGAGAATGCTCATTGTGTTAGCATTACCCCAAATGCCCGTCTGACCACAGCACCATTTCTCCACCTTCAGGGTGCAGCCCAGACCCTTGGGTGGCCTATGGGAATGTACCATGAGGGCTTCTAGAAAGCCACCGGTGCTGTCTGAGCAGTCCCCAACTGATTGACCTCTTCCCCTCCATGCCAGTGATCTTGGCTTTATACAGCTACCCCCAGTGTAAACAACGTTTAATGACTTCCTGGTCATTAAAACAAGAGGCTATCATGCCCTTCCAGGCTCAAGGAACACTGAAGAAGAGGGAGGCAGAATAAATGTGAGAGCCAGAAGATGGGGAGGAATTTTGGAAACATGTCTTCTTCCAGACATGAAGCAGCTGTGGTTATTCATGACCTCACTGTGGCAGTCTTCACAGAACAAGACCTGCACAGTGGTGGACCCATCAACATTGCATCATGGACAATGGGGGAGGCCTAAATAAATAAATAAATAAAATAAAAGTAGGAGAGAGACCAGGTGGAAAGAAGAAGGGGGATGGGCAGGGGGGACATAAGAAGATAGAGGGAAGGGATTATGATCAAATAGATTATGTACAAGTATGGAAATTGTCAATAAAAAGATATTTTTTAAAAACACAGGAGGGCTGTGGAGATGGTCCTATGGTTAAAGGCACTTGCTTGCAAAGCCTGAAGTCCTGGGTTCGATTCCCCAGTACCCATGAAAAGCCAGATGTACAAAGTGGTATATGTATCTGGAATTGGTTTGCAGCAGTGAGAGGCCCTGGTATGCCCATTCTCTCTCTCTTTCTCTTTCTCTCTCTCTCTCTCTCTCTCTCTCTCTCTCTCTCTCTCTCTCTCTCTCTCTCTCTCTTTCTCTCCTACCTAAATTATATATATATATATATATATATATATATATATTTTTAATATAGGACATGGAAGGAGGGAGGAAAAGGGGAGAAAGGGAGGAAGGGAGGGAAATCAGATTTCCTAGCAGAGTCGGTGCTCAGATAAGCCCAAATGTCCTGTGGACTTGTCCCCTGCCTCGGGCCACTTGATCTTTCCCATGCTGAAATCCTACAAGTTATCAGTGCCACATAGGCGTGGGTGTGAGGGAGATCTGGGATTCAAATCTTAACACACCTGCTTTGTGACTTCACATAAGTCATCTCTGTCCCTGAGCCTAAGACACTGACCTTGGACATCAGTGGAGACGGCCTGAGCTCACATCATGAAACAGCTGTGGTGAATGAGTGCCCAGAACGGCCCTGGGAAGACAGCACCCATTCCCTGTTGAATAGATAGGAATGGCCAGATGCTGCTGGACACCAGGCTGAGTCTTCCTTCCCACCATCAGCAGGCTTCTGCCTACCTCCTGTCCCCTCACAGGCTGTACAACCAGACTTGCGAGCTCAGGCTCCCTTGGCACCTAGCACAGGATTCATTCTACGTGGACCCCTGACAAAGAACACACATCTCTGATAGGTAGGGGGAGGAAGGCAGACCTAGGGGAGCAGCCCGTTGAGGGTTCCTTCATTTATAAGTGACTCTCACAAACAAAGCAGGAGGTCTCTGTCTGAAGCGACTTCCATGGAGTGGAGGAGGTTGGGACATTGGCCAGGTTTTCTGGGCCAGAGATGAAACAGAATTCTTTTTCTCATGTCTGTTGAAACCAGTCTGCCCTCTAGACTGAAGAAGGTTACCATGGATCCCACATTTTGTCAGTTTGAGGAAGTCTTGGTCATAACTTCAAACCTTTTCTCAATGTTATCAGGATTATGGACCATGTAAAGGAAGGCTTATCTTATAATTTTGGCTGAGATGGCTTTCAGTGGCTATAGCTCCTCCCCACAGTGGGCTTGGGTTTGTTATGTGAACCCCCCACATTTAAAGGTAGACGAGGTCAGAGACTTATGACCTGATGGTTTAACTATTCCTGGGGGAAAAAAAATCAAAAAACAAATAAACAGAATATATAATTGGTCCTTCATTATGGCTTTGGTCATTCTGAAAATAAGAAAAAAAATTGTGTGTGTGTGTGTGTGTGTATGTGTGTGTGTGTGCGTGATGGGTATAGAGGATGCACATGTGTATAATGATGTCCATGCCCCATGCACACGCACGTAGAAGCCCAAGGAGGAGAGTGGAAGTCCTCCCTTACGACTCTTCCGCTTTATTTCTTTGAGACAGAGTTTCTCACTGAGCCCGGTCCTGCCATTGTTTTTTCTCGGTCATACTAGCTGACCACCAGGGATTCTCTGATCTCTGCTCCCTACAGGATTGGGGTTACAGGCATGAATGGCCATGTCCAGCTATTTACATGACTACTGGGGATTGAACTCATGCTGGCTCAGGCCCTCTCAGGCCCTCAGGCTTGCACGGAAAGTGCTCTTCCTCTGCTGAGCCATCTCCCCAGCCCCAATTAAAATAAAAATCTGAAAGTTGAAGACAGAAAAGTAAAAAGTAATTTACTGTTCATCTTTTATTAGCTGGGCCCTGTTGTGGGGTGATCATGGCTCCGTGAGAGAGCACTTGCCTAAAATCCCCAGTGAGGCACTTGGGGTGAGATTCAGGGGCAGAGCACCTGCCTAGAATCCCCCAATGAAGGGCCATGAGCAAGGTTCAGTGATGTAACACTTGTCTAGAACTGAGGGACAGGAGGTGTGGCTCAGGGGTAGGGCACCTGCCTAGAATCCCCCAATGAAGGGCCATGAGCAAGGTTCAGTGATGTAACACTTGTCTAGAACTGAGGGACAGGAGGTGTGGCTCAGGGGTAGGGCACCTGCCTAGAATCCCCCAGTGAGGGGCTGAGGGCAGGGCTCAGAGGTACAGTGCTTGCCTAGTACTTACAAGGCCCTGGGTTTCACTCCTAGCATCATGAACACATATACACAAAAGTGAAAATGGACATTTTCTATACAAACCATCTTGGCCCTTTCATTGGTCAGATGCTCACCTGTCACATGTGGGGTTGGGATCATCTTGTGGCCAAGGAATATGGACACGCTCACCTGCTCAGAGGCAAGAGTGCAAGGGAGCCCAGGAAATGATTGCACACTCGTTTCTGCATAAGGTATGTGATAGCTTTATCATAGAAGGTCCCATGATGCTCCAACTTGATAGAAAACTTAGCGATGAGCACTGTCTCTGATTCATAGTAACCTGACCCCATTTATCAGAACC
>PVHP010037486.1:0-17164 GCA_004024765.1 Zapus hudsonius
CAACTAGAAAGCTGACTGCAACACTAGGGATCATAACTCAGGACTCATGCATGAAAAGCAAGCACCCTACCACTGAGCCATATTCCCAGTCCCGTGTGTGTGTGTGTGTGTGTGTGTGTGTGTGTGTGTGTGTGTGTGTGTGTGTGTTAGGCATCATTGATGACATTAGAAGACCTGGTCCCTGGGTATGGCTTTTGGAGGCAAAGTGTACCTGTTCCTTCTCCAAACTGGTTGGAAAGGATTTTTTTTCAAAGTGCTGTTTTATAGAACAAATGACTATGATTCACTTCTATGAGATGTCAATAAATTATTAAAAATTTTTCAAAATATTAAAACTTGTCTAGGGCTGGAGAGATGGCTCAGCGGTTAAGGCACTTACCTCCAGTGCCTAAGGCCCCGGGTTCAATTCTCCAGGTCCCACATAAGCCAGACCCACAAGGTGGTGACCCTGGTATGCGTTCTCTGTCTCTCTCTCTGTCTCTCTCTCTCTCTCTCTCTTTCTCTCTCTGTATCTCTGCTTGAAAATGAATAAATAAAATATTATAAAAAAAACTTGTCTAGCAAGTGTGAGGCCCTATATTTGGCCTCAGCAAGCAAAAGAAAATAAAACAAAACTTGTATCAGACTGCCTACCTGTGAGAGAGTTTGGATTATAGAAACTCTAAGACTTGCTCTTGAACCAAATTCCTATGACAGGCCATGGTATAAGAGTAGCCTACTGAGAGTTAGATCCCCAACACCACCAAAATCGAGAACAGAAAAGGAGGTGGCTAGGGAAGGGGAGAACCTGAGGGCCAATGGCTGATGTGATGGTGAGTTTCAATTACCAGCTTGGCCGGAATGAGAGTCACTGAGGGTACTTGTACTGCGCAGCTCTGGGGGAGGGGTTAATCCTTTCATGGATTCATGCAATGGGATTATTGGCAGGTGAAAGGCAGGAAGGGAAGCCTAGCTGGAGGAAGTGTGTCACTATATCCCTGGGAGCCATAGCTTGCCCTGCACCCTTGTTTTCCTGTTCTGCTTCTTGACAGCCAAGATGTGAACTGTTCTGTCCCAACCACCATGCCCTTTCTTCCTTGACAGACTGACATTTCTGACACCAAGCAAAATAAATCTGTCCTCCATTTATGTTGATGTTGTCAGGCATTCTGTCCTAGTGACAAGACAGTGACTAAAACAAATGAGGGCCAGGACTGGACCTGATGCAATTTTCTTGCTTGCTTTTTCTTTGAAGAACATTACTAAGAGGTATACAACTCATCTTGCAAGGAGATTTTTATAATTAGTATTTCTCAAATAAATCTTGCCTTGCAGAAGCAATATGAGTAATTTTAGCCCAAGGCTCTCAAATTCATTATCTGAGATTTATTATTAATGTAGATGAGACACCTACAGTCTCCTGCCTGTGTTTTGGGTTATTTCAAGAAAGATGAAAGAGGCAGGGTTAAAAAAAAAAACACTGGTCAGGGCTAGGGTGATGGCTCAGTGTTCAAGGTGCTTACAAAGCCTACCAATCTGGGTTCCATTCCCCAGTACCCATGTGAAGCTATACACACAAAGTGGTGCATGTGTGTACAGTTTGTTGGTAATGGCAAGAGGCTTTAGTGTGTCCATAGTATCTCTGTCTACTCTCCTTTCAAACAAATAAATAAAAAAAATTTTTAAATACTTGGAATAATGAGAGACCCTGAGATGAGCCTTGAGATCTCTTTGCAGAGTCATTTGTTGACTGTGCTCTGGGGTAATAAACAAAAATCACTGACAGTTAGAACATTGCCACCATTTCTATTACCTATTATGAAGCAAAGAGGACCTCATCCATGTCCGTTTGATTGCAGGGCCTGGGTTTCTTGACCCTGGTGATTCAGTAGATGCCTGAGCTTGGAGAGAGGTACTGGGAAGGAACGGAACTTCACTTCTACCAACTCTGTTATATACATCTGATGGAGTCTGGTTCCTATAGAAGAACCAAACAGAGCCTCTCTGGGGTTTCCTTCTCCTGCTCTCCTTTCCCATTTGAAGTCTTAAAAGGACCTAAATCTTATCAACTAATCAAACACTTACTGAATACTATGTATATCTTCTAGGCATTTAAAGTTATCCATCACCTCTTCGGGGAACTTCTCTATTATACCCCCCCACTCATAAAAGTGAATTAATTCATGCATTTAATTAAAGCATATTGAATACCTGCTATAAGCCAGTGTTGCTAGACAGTAACAATAGCTGTGAACAAAGTCTGTGCCCTCAAAGATCTCTGGCTCAGGACAGTGTGCAGCAAGAAAATGATAAGCAGGGGTTGGAGAGATGGCTCAGCAGTTAGGGTGCTTGCCTGTAAAGCTTAACAATCCAGGTTCGATTCCCCAGTACCCATGTAAAGCCAGATGTACAATGTGACACATGCATCTAAAGTTTATTTGCAGTGGTGACTGGAAGCCCTGGTGTGCCCATTCTCTCTCTCTCTCTCTCTCTCTCTCTCTCTTTGCTTGCAAATAAATAATTAAAAAAAGAAAGTTCAATGCAAAGTAAGATAAGATAAAGTAAATTTTTTAAAAAATTAGCCAGTACTGGGAGTAGAGCAATGAGGCAGCCTACAGAATGGGAGAAAATCTTTGTCAGCTATACAACTAACAGAGGGTTAATATTTAAGCTATAAAATAACTCAAAAAAAATAAAAAGAAATCAAACAACCCAATCAAAAAATGGGTTATAGAATTGAACAGAGTTCTCAAAAGAAGAAATAGAATGACCAATAAATGTCTACATCCTTAGCCAGCAGGAAAATGCAAATTAAAACTACTTTGCAATTGCATCTCACTCCTGTCAGAATATCTGTCATCAAGAAATCAAGACAGTAAAGACCGCACAGATGTGGGGAAAGAGAAACCCTTTCTCATTGTTGGTGGGAATGTAAACTGGTACAGCCATTGTGGAAACCTGGTATGGAAGTCCCTGAGACCTTGAAAACTAGATTTACCATATGTGGTGGTTTGAATGTGAATGTGTGTCCCCCATAGCCTCAGAAATTTTTGTTGTTGTTGTTTGTTTTTTGAGGTGGGGTCTTGCTCTAGCACAGGCCGACCTGGAACTCACTCAAGAGTAGCCTCAAACTCACAGCTATCCTCCTACCTCTGCCTCCTGAGTGCTGGGATTAAAGGCATGATATGCCTGGATTCAGGAATTTTTGATGTTAAGTCTCCTGCTGAGGGCAGATCTGGTAGTCCAGCCTATCAGGCATGTAGAGAGCCAGTTTGAGCTCTGACTATGCTTGCTGGTGTTGGTTTTCCGCTCTCTGCTGTGGCTGCTGAAGTGATCCAGCTTCTTTCACCAGGACTGAATATCCCCTATTCTGTAAACCTGAAATAAACCCTGTGATGGTTAAGTTTTGTTGTCAACTTGACCTTTCAAGTAATCTTGGGTGGGTCTCTGAGGATATTCACAGGAAGGCAGCCTCTCAGTAGGGGGCATGATGTAAAGAAGCTCAAAGAAGCTAGAAGTAAACATCCTTTCCTGTGTGGGCAGTGCAGGAAGGAAATTCCAGAGACTCAAGAAGCCATTAAGTCTGGGATAGGGTTGTAAGACCCCGCCCTAAGCCTATATAAAGGAGAAGAAATTCTCTTTGTCTCTGCTGCCTGTTTTGCTGTTCTGTGTGTGTTGTGTTGGTAATGGGTTTTTCTCTCTGCTTGGACCTGTGAAAGAGGACCAGCTTCTTTCACTTTTATGGGACTTCCCCTGGATCTGTAGCTTGAATAAATCGTTTCCTCCCATAAACTGTGCCTGGTTTGGAGATTCATCCCAGCGGCATGTGGCTGACTGTAACAAACCCTATCTGCCTATAAGCTGCTTCTGGTCGAGTAGTTGTCCTAGCAATGAGAAAGTAACTGCTTCACCATATGACCCACTCCTTGGCATATACCCTAAGGATAAAGATACTTGCTCATCCATGTATGGAACCAGCCTCAATGCATAATGAAAATGTGCTATATTGTCCAATGGAGTTTTATTCAACTATAAAGAAAAATTAAATTTTCAGGGAATGGATGGATCTGGAAAAGATTATCCTTGGTGTGGTAGCCCAGGTTCAGAAAGTCAAATGTTACATGCTTTCATATGTGGATCCTAATTTTCAATGTTTATATTTGTATGTCAGTTGGAGTAAAAGTCAGTAGTAAAAGCCAGGGAGCCAGAAAGGGGCTATGATGGAGGAGACAGAGAGCTTAAGAAGAGGGTATAATAGATACGTAAGTAAAGGGGAGGAGACAGAGGAGAGGAGGGCTTGGGGAGGGTTAATGAAATTAAAGATGCTTGGCTGAGAAGATGGCTCGATCATTAAAGGAACTTGCTTGCAAAGCCTGCAAGCACAGGTTCAATGCCCATGTGAAGCCAGGTGCACAAAGTGGCACCTGCATTTGCAGGAACAATAGACCTTGTGCGCTCTCTCTCTCTCTCTCTCTCTCTCTCTCTCTCTCTCTCTCTCTCTCTCTCTCTGATTTCAAATAAATAAAAAGTATATATTTTAAAAAGGGATGCTGTGAATAAACTATGGAAACTTATTTCTCTACTATATGTTGAAAGAGTGAGAGGAGGGGGTAAGAAGAGGGTTAATCAACATTTAAGATTTATGAATAATTCATTTAGAAATCTGTTTTTGCTAGCATATATATATATATGAGTTTGTGCAAGTAGCTTGTAGAGATGGATAGTGTTGTACCAAGAAGCCATAGATGATTGTTTTTAGAAAAATCTCAGTGCCAGGGGTGGGATACCTTCCAGCAATTTGTTGGCCAAGGAGGCCCCCTGATGCTCCCCAAACAGTACAGGCTATTGCCAAGGATCTTGGTTGCCCACCAGAACTAGACAGTAAGGCCCTTTGCTGAAGAGTCCACATGCTTGGGCTTCAGGTCACAGAAATCAAGCCTGAGCTGAGCTAAAAGCCTCCACCTGGTTGGCTAGCTGTCTGAAAGCTGGTAAGAGCTGTGGGGAGAAAAGTCATCAACTCTCTTAACCAGCAATGGACTCTCAAGCTTTATGGCTGGCCATCCAGTACAAATGCCAATTGATGCCATATAATTATTGTATTCATATATCTATTTCAAGTTCAATACATTCTAGTATACAAAAATTGCTCTTGTTCCTATTAAATCAAGATATTTAAGTGTTCTAGAGCTGGGGATATAGATTAGTGGTGGGATGTTAATCTAGCATGTGTGGGGCCCCTGTGAATTCCCAGCAATGCAAAAAAAAAGTTCTCTCAAAAAAACAAAAGCATCAGGACTGGAGAGATGGCTTAGGGGTTAAGGCATTTGCCTGAAAAGTAGAAGGACCCTAGTATGATTCCCCAGTACCCACGTAAATCCAAATGCACAAGGTGGCACCTGTGTACAGAGTTCCTTTGTGTTGGCTGGAGGCCCTGGTGTGCCCATTCTCTCTCTCTCTCTCTCTCTCTCTCTTCTCTCTCTCTCTTTCTCTCTCAAATAAATAAATTAAATATTTTTTAAAAAATGAACCCCCTACACTCACACATAGTAGATTATGTTGAATATTTCTGATAATGGTGTGTGTGTGTGTGTGTGTGTGTGTGTGTGTGTGCGCGCGCGCGCGCGCGCGCGCGCGCATGTATGTGTTGCTGGAGATTGAATTTAGGGCCTCCTGTTTGCTTGGTAAGCACTCTACACCTGAGTTACATGCCCAGTTGAAGGAGTAGCATTCCCCTGCTTCCCATATTAGAGGGGCTGAAAGACACTTCTGTGCCTATTTGAGAAGTTGGTACAGAGGTCTTGTCAGCTCTGCAAAACCTGGGATTAACTTGATTGCCAAATTGTCATAGTATATCATGACAATACAGGCAGATAGAGTGGAGAATTGCATCGTCTTGTTTAACCAGCATATATGTTTAGAACAAGCTAAAATTTTTAGAGACCTGGTGACTGAAATTTTTATGATTCCTCCTGTTATATACATTTCCAGGTCAAAATAACATTAAATATCACAAATATAAAGAAGTCTAACATATGTCTGATTTTTCCAGTAGTTTGATTTCTGTGCTGTCCATTCAGGAAGCAAAGAGTCACATGTAACAATTACAATTAAAATTAATAATCTAGGGCTGGAGACTCAGCAGTTAAGGCACTTGCCTGCAAAGCCTAATGACCCAAGTTTGATTCCCCAGCACCCATGTAAAGCCAGATGCACAAAGTAGAACATGCAACTGGAATTCATTTGCAGTGGCTGGATGACCTGGTGTGTCCATTCTTTCTCTGTGGCTCTCTCTCTCTCTCTCCCTCTCTCTTTCTCTCTCTCTCCCTGAAACTAAATAAATTTTATTTTTAAAAGTGATATCTATTCACAATGGAATGCTATGTAGCCTTTAAAGAATGAAATCTTGTCATTTGGAGACAACATAGAACTGGGAATCATGTTTAGTAAATAAGGTATAGAAAAACAAGTACCTCACGATCTCACTGGGATCATTGTGGATTCTAACAACTTAACAGGCACCCATCATTCCAGCTGTTGAGGATGTAGAGACAAGAGGGTTGACTGAGTCCAGGAGTCAAGACCAACCTGGGCAACTTAGCAAGACACTGTAGAAAAATGAGCAATGATTAGGGGGCTAGATACTGCTGTGGTCAGTTTCTCTTTGCTGTAACAAATATCCAACCAGAAGCAGCCTATGGAAAGGGTTTATTTTGGCTTACAGACCCAAGGGGAAACTCCATGATGGCAGGGAAAACAATGGTGTGAGCAGACAATGGACATCACCTCCTGGCCAACATCAGGTGGACAGCAGCAACAGGAGGGTGTGCCAAACACTGGCAAAGGGAAGCTGGTATGACACCCATAAGGCCGCCCCCAACAACATACTGCCTCCAGGAGGCTCCAATTCCCAAATTGCCACCAACTGAGGATCAAGTATTCAAAGCATATAAATTTATGGGGGACACCTGAAACAAACCATTTATTTGGCAAGCAGAGAGAAAAGAGAGACAGACAGAGAGAAAGGGCACACCAGGGCCTCCAGCCACTACAAATGAGCTCCAGATGCATGTGCCACTTTGTGCATCTGGCTTTATATGGGTACTGGGGAACCAAACCTGGGTCATTAGGCTTTGCAGGCATCTCTCCAGCCCACTAGATACCTTTAATCTGATTGAAATGTTACACGATCTACACATACATCAAAGCATCCTGGGCTGGGAAGTTAGCCCAGTGAGGGAAGCACTGACTGCACAAGCATGGCAGCTGAAGATCACCAGAACTCCTAGGAAAGCCAGAAATCCCAGCATGCAATGGAGAGATGGGAGGCAGAGACAGGGAAATTCCTGGAAGCTTGCAGGCCACCCAGCTAGTTAACAAGAGACCTTACCTCAAACAAGGTGAAAGGCAAGGACTGACACCCAAGGTTGACTTCTGACCTCCACATGGACTCTGTAACACACACACACACTCACACACACACACACAATGATTTTTAAATCACATGGCACTCCGTTTCTATGTACAATATTTATGTTTTTATGTACCTGTTAACAAAGAAAAGAGAAAATACTTGCTGAGAATCCAAGGTTGAATACATGAAATACAACAAGATGTTGGGGGTTGGGGATTTAGCTCAGTGGATGAGCGCTTGCCTAGCAAGCGCAAGGCCCTGGGTTCGGTTCTCAGCACCACAAAAAAAAGAGAGAAAGAGAGAGAGAGAGAAAGAGAGAGAGAGAGAAGATGTTGTACCTAAGGACACAGTTCACACAGTTTTCTTAGGGTGGAACAAAGCCAGAACTATATTGCAGTTCTGGCTTATATGGAGACCTGCAACAGACCCGTATTATTTTCAAAAGCAGATATAAATTACAAAGGTATAACATAAGCTGTCACTGCATTGGGTCTCGCTATAAATCAATCAATCTCTTCCTTATGCTCATGAATGTATTTACCTCAGTCTAGTGATTTATCTAATCTACTGGTTATGTTCGTACATTGTCTCTTCCTGAAATAAACTAGAAATAGGTTAACTTTCTTTTCTCTTGAGAAGAGTTTTTATTCATTTATTTGCAAGCGGGGGGGGGGGGGAAGAGAGACCTAAATCTAACCACCATGGATACCTTTTTCAAAAAATTTATTTATTTTGCAAGCAGAGAGAGACTGGGCACACCAGGGCCTCCAGCCATTGCAAACAAACTCCAGATGCATGCACCACTTTGTGCATCTGGCTTTACACCTGGATTGTAAAGCACCTTAACCACTGAGCCATCTCCTCAGCCCAAGAAGAGAGTTTTTACTAATTACAGATAAATCATTTTATTAAAAGCCCTGTGCTCTACCAACTGGGCAAGCCAGATATCCTTAGACAAAGAAATAATTTTAATTAAGTCATATGTGCTAGCAAGTATCTCATTCTTTAAGACCTGACACAACTTTTTTTTAAACTGTATTTATTTTCAAGCAGAGGGAGACAAGACAGAGAATGGGTGTCCCAGGGCCTCCAGCCACTCCAGATATGGGTGCCACCCTGTGCATCTGGCTTTACGTGGGTATGTACTGGGGAATCGAACTCGGGTCGTAATGCTCTTCAGGCAAATGCCTTAACCTCTGAGCTATCTCTCCAGCCCGGTACAACTTTTTTTTGTAAGGCACAGATACAGGTTTTCTTTGAATCTTTTTCTGATCATCCAAAACTTCTGTATTCTCATAACACACTCTTGACTCTCGCATCTGCCTGGGAAGCTTTGGGCTCTGAGTTGAGGCAGAATAAGTGTCCCTTACTCAGCGCCTGGGACTGCGAACTGGGCTCACAGCAAGCGTGTTTCATCCAGGAGAACTTCGACGTTTGTTTCACATCGGTTACCTTCTTCTTTACATTCCTATGTGTGAAAGAGTTTGGGATTGTCACCAATATCCTTACTTTAAAATCAGGCACCGTGCAGAGAAGGCACATGGCTTTCCCAAAGTGACAAAGTGAGTAGGATTCCAGGCTGTAATTAGCTTTTCAGTCATCAATCAGCATTCTGATGCCCTTTCCCGAGGCTCCTCTTAGGCGGCCTATTCAGGCATTCAACTCACTTTTTCCTAAAACAAATCTTAAAGTAGGAGGAGAAGTTAAAAATCTTACATAAGTGATGGGAGGAACGAGGGACCCACAGCCACAGCCATTAAATCAACACAGGATAAGCCAATGAGACAGAAACCAACGATCTTCGACACAAAGACCCCAAAACTCACAACCTTAAAGCAGCCTTAATACTCACCCACCAGGACTCAGGGAACTGAGCAGAAGAGGGGCGGAAAGATTGTAAGAGCCATGGTGGGGGAGACGATCCAGAGGCATGGCACCCTTCAGTATCAACACACTTGGGCCAGGAGAACCAGGCTGAGTACTAGGCTATCCATGGTCCCCTGCCCCATGATCCAGATGGCCCATGGAGGAGGATATCCAGCTGATTGGGGATGGGGAGGGGGGGCATTGGGGAATTGGGGATAACAACTCATTGTTTGCCCACTGAATAATGTAACTCATTATGGACAATAAATATATATTTAAGACTTAAAAAAATCTTACATAAGGTCCTAGAAGAAAGTCACTGCTGTTTCAAACTTTCCCTTTAAGCCCCTGTCAAAGCTACATTTTATAGAGTTTCTATTCCCTAAGCACCTGGGAGCAGAGCTTCCCAACGACTGCGCCTTTGCCAACAGGTTCCAGCAGAGGGCGCTCCAAGCGCTTTACAAATTTTCCTGCAGACAATTCCTCCCACTATTCCTAATTCCAGTTTCTTCCTGGAGTGGTGACGCATGCCTTTAATCCCAGCACTTGTGAGGAGGTAGGAGGATCTCCATAAATTAGAGGCCAGCCTGGGCTACAGAGTGAGGTCCAGAGCAGCCTGGAGTAGAGCGAGACTGCTTCCAAACAAAACAAAGCAAAACAGGAAACAAAACAAAAAGACAAGTTTGTTGGTCTCAGTTCTGGGAACAATTTAATGTTCCCATTTCCCCCTCAGGGGTACATGAAGATCTTGTAGACTCTGAGCAACCTGAGAAGAGAATCTCTTCACTTTATCATACCTCTCCATGTTTAATTAAGTGGGTCATACTTACATATACATTATGAAATACAGTCCCTCCCTCCATCCCCCCTGTGCTGGGACCCCAGACCTGCAGCATAGCTTTCGTGTTTGATTTGATAGAGATCACACTAGGCGGTGATCCGATGATGATGACGAGGCCGTCCTGTCAAGAGCACAATGTATCCAATTCCTTTCAAACCGGAGCCCAGGGTGCTTTTATACTTTCTTCACCTGGCAGATCAATACTTCAAAATATCTCTTCATGTATAGTGTAGACTCTTATTGCAGAGAGTAGAGTGCAAGCAGAGGGAGAGAGAGAGAGAGAGAGAGAGAGAGAGAGAGAGAGAGAGAGAGAGAGAGAGAGAGAATAGGCATGTCAAGGCCTCGAGCTGCTGCAAACAAACTCCAGATGCATGCGTCACTTTGTGCATCTGCTTTACTTGGGTGCTGGGGAATCAAACCCAGATCATTAGGCTTTGCAGGCAAGTGCCTTAACTGCTGAGCCATCTCTTTAGCCCCAAATACTACCTTTTTGACTTGGCAAGTGATTCAATGTAAATTCTTTTTTTCTTTTTCTTTTTTTAAAATAAATTCTTAAGAAAGCAAACAAAATAACTTTTTCTTTTTAAATATTTTATTTATTTGAGAAAGAGATAGAAAGAAAAATGGAGAGAGGAGCTGGAGAGATGGCTCAAACCCAACCAAGATATATATGTATATATGTACATACATATGGAAAAAAATTAATATATGTGTGTAAAGAAAAAAACTAAAAATAAAACTACTGCTGGGTGTGGTGGCGCACGCCTTTAATCCCAACACTCGGGAGGCAGAGGTAGGAGGATTGCCATGAGTTCAAGGCCACCCTGAGACTACATAGTGAATTCCAGGTCAGCCTGGACTAAAGCAAGACCCTACCCCCTTCCCAAAAAATAAATAAATAAATAAATAAATAAATAAATAAATAAATAAATAAATAAATAAAAAATAAAATAAAATAAAATAAAATAAAAATAAAACTACCATGTGAGCTATTATACCACTCCTGGGTGCATATTTACTGAAAAGACTCTAAAACAACACACCACGATGATTTGAACATCCATGTTTATTGCTTCACTGTTCACAATAATAAGATATGAAACCAGTAGATGCTGATCAACCAATGAATAAAAAAGGAAAGTTTTGTGCATATCCACAATAGTACTCTTTTCATCCAGAAAGAAACATGAAATCATGACATTTGTAGAAAAATGGTTGAAATTGGAAAGCATTATGTCAAGTGAAATAAGCCAAATTCAGAAAGATAAATACAACATTTGTGCTTTTTTTAAATTAATAATGCAGAACCTAGAATTAAATTTTTGTGTGTGGGCTAGAGAAATGGCCCAGTGGTTAAAGGCCCTTGCTTGCAAAGCCTGAAGGCCTGGGTTCAACTCCTCAGTAACCAGCCAGCTGCACAAAGTGGCACATGCATCTGGAGCTTTTTTGCAGTGGCAGGAGGCCCTGGCATGCCCATACTCACCTCTCTCTCTCTCTCTCTCTCTCTCTCTCTCTCTCTCTCTCTCTCTCTCTCTCTCTGCCTCTGTTTCTCAGGTAAATAAATAAAAATATTTAATAAAAATTAATATATAATTTTTTGTGTATGTATGCACATCGGTGTGTGTGTGTGTGCATGCATGCATAGGTCATTAGTGTAGAATAGAGACCATAAGAAGGAGGAAGAGACCTAAAGAAAGGGGGAGAAGGAAAAGAGGGCAATAAGATTCATGTAACATGAGGGCAGAAGGGAGGACTGCTTGGAGGAGGAGGATCAGTAAGAGGTGAGAGGAATAGGAGATGACAGTGGGTAAGAGTGATGAATAAGACCCACACGAAAACGTCATAATGAAACTCATCATTTTGTGTAATAACTCTAAAATTAAAGTACTTACTGTGTGACATTAGAAGCCTGTTGTCACACAGGCATGTCAGGCACCTCTCCTTCAAGTTGAATCTAGATCTCACAAATAAACATACCCAAAATTTTAGAACCTACATAATACACAGAAATTATATGTACATATATATATACATATATAGAGAGATTATATTTTCAAAACAATAATAGGGAAATACTTCATCTTCTATTCATTTTCCCCAGTTAAACCAAATAAAATCAATAACACCCTCCCAATATACATAAAGAAAATGGTCCAAAACTACACATAGCAAGATGATAATAGCTGTTGCTGTTGTTGATTATTTTGATTCAGTTTTTTGTTTGTTTGTTTGTGTGTGTGTGTGAAACAGAATCTTACTACATCCCAGGCTGGCATCAAACTTTAAGATTATCTTGTCTCGTCCTCCCAAATGCTGATTTTATAGACGTGCACCACCATACCTGGTCCAATAATTGCTATTTTAAAATAGTGGCATTCCTTAATTAATTTATTTATTTGCAAGGAGAGGGAGGAGAGGGAAAGACAGAGAAGGGGCATGCCAGGGTCTCTACCAGTGCAAACAAACTCCATGTGCCTGTGCCACTTTGTCCATCCTACTTGATGTAGGTACTCAGAAATCAAGCCCTGAGTCATTGGGTTTTGCAAGCAAGCACCTTACTGCTGAGCCATCTCTCCAGTCCTAGTGGCATTATATTTTATATTTTTATTTATTTATAAGCAGAGAGAGAGAGACAGAGAGGAGAGACAGACATAGAGAATGGGTGCTCTAGGGTCTCCAGCTGCTGCAAACAAATGAATTCCAGGTGCAGGTTCCACCTTGCGCACCTGGAGCTGGGATTTTCAGTCATTAACTCCTGTCCTCTGCTGCGGAAAGCTGCTGCGGGGGTGGGAGGGATATTAGAGAAACTTCCCAGCACCTCCTGCCTTCTCCTGCTTTCCCACTAGCCTAGGACATGACAGAACATTCAAGGAGAGGTGCAGGTGCCTGCAGGTGCCATGAAGCTGGGATCTACCTGTGGGCTCTACCTCCCAATGTCAGAAATGCCTGCCCTGGCATGACTGCTAAAAACCCTAACAAGAAGGCCTCTTGTTCCTTCTATGCTTTCATAATAGTGTGAAGATCTAAGCCTCTCCCTAAAGGGTAGGGGTGGGAATAAAGAGAATGGGAACTGAGGTGATGACAATTCAGTTGAGCTGGGTGTGCTAACAAGTAGAAATAGAAAAGATGAGTAACTCTCCAACTCTTGTCCCCCAGCGCTTAGACACAGTGGAACCCCTAGTTCCACAAAACCTCCAGGGACCAAGGGATCTCTTGAACATACGGATGTATTGAGCCGTCACAGTTATCAGAAGGTTTAAGTGGTAATTGGAAAATGTCCATAGAACTTAGAAGCAAAGTGTGTGATAATGAAAGTGTGGGCTATCCAGGCACACAGTGTTTACTCTGGCTATAGATAAGAGGGGCAGGATTACCCACCAGCAGAACCCCTTGGGAGAGGAGGGCAAATCCAGGGAGAAGTAGCTGCTGCCTTTCCACTGGGCTGCAAGAGGCAGGATGGGAGCAGTAAGAAAGAGATTGTGATAGCATTGAGGTTTTAACATAAATTCAAAATATGCATGCACAATGGTCTGCTGGTTTTGTTTTTCAGCCTGTAGCTTGAGGCTGATTACCTGCCTTCCTTCCCCACTCTCCCCCCTTACATTCCTGGTCCTTTGCAATTACATTTAGAGCATCTCAGAGAAGCTTTCTTACTACCCAAATCCTCAGTTCCTCACATGTAGATTCTCTGCTTGCTATTATTTCCTAAACAACGCAACAATATGGAGACTGTTTATATATTGTCATGGTTTGATCCAGGGGTCCCCCACAAACAAATGAATGTTTTCTCAGTGATCGATCCTCAGCTGATGGCAATTTGGGTTTTACAACCTTGCTAGAGCTGTGTTGTTGGGGGTGGGCTTACGGGGGTTATAAACCAGCTTCCCCTTGCCAGTGTTTGGCACACCTTCTTGCCATTGTTTGCAGAGCTGTGGTGGAGGTGATGTCCACCGAGGCCTCTACTCATGCCATCATTTTCCCTGCCAGGATGGAGTCTCCCCTCAAGTCTGTAAGCCAAATAAACCCATTCCTCCATAAGCTGCTTTTGCTTGGGTTCTTTCTACGCAGCAACAGAGAAAGTTGACTATAACACATATCATTTCCATGGTGTTGTATTTTTTTAGGTAATCCAGAGACAACTGAAAGGATATAGAAGAATGCATCTAGGATTGTGAAAATACTGTCATTTTATCCTGAGACTTGAGCATCCGTGGATTTTGGTGCCTGAGGGGGGTCTTGGAACAATTCTCTGCAGACACGAAGGGATGACTGCATATAATGAACTGTCAGTGCAAATAATACAGATGAAATGCCAGCTGAGGAGAGAGGCCTTTCCATGTTGCAAAGTAGGTCATAAGCTGAATCCGTGGCCAGCCCGGAGGATGACGTGACAGGTGGAGATGAGGTGCTGTAGGTGATGAGCCCAGCACGCCAGACGCCAGTGTGCTACTTGTCTTCCAGATCCTTTCAAACCCTGCTCCACTCTGCTTAGTGTCAGAACAGCCCATCTATCTATAGGAAAGGAAGGTTTCTTCTTCCTCTGGCCTGCAGTAGCTACTTGAGGGTAGACATGTCACTCAGGATGTCAGAGGAGGGAAGAAGGGTGAAGTGTATCCAGTCCAGCTTCCTTCTTGCATAGAGGTCACCACCACAAGCCAGCCACTGTCTGTTATGAAGGTGTCAGTCACAAGGCTCTGTGTGCACAGCTTTCTCTCGTTTCCAGATCCTAGCTGCTCTTTACCAGCTCACCAAACTGTTACCTCATAGCCTTCCCTAGAATCTGTTTACACTTTTTAAAGCTCTAAGTGTTCCAGGAGCTTCCTGCCAGCATCCTGACCGAGAAAGTGAGTGTGGATTCCATGAGAAGAGATGTCTACCGAACTGAAGAAAATGGGTTGAGAAGCACAGGGTGGGGGAGTATAAATGGGCATTTTTTATAAATTTTTTTTCTAAAGAAACATAGAATTTCAGGCTGGGTTGAGTGGTATATGCTTATAACACTGGAACTTGGGAGGTGAAGGCAGGAAGATCAGTTCAAGGTCATCCTCGGGGAGTTGGAGGGCAGCCTAGTTTACATGAGACTGTCTAAAAATATTAAAAGATCTCTAAACGCGTTCTTTGGTTGGAATCCTCCTCTTCTGGCTCACTGTATTTGCCTGATTTCTCACCGTGTTTTCTCACAAGACTTTCAGAATCAAGCCATTTCTTGCCAAGAAACAAAAGCAAACAGTCCCATTCCCCAATGGATTCGGATGAAAACTGGTACAAGATCAGGTACAACTCCAAGAAGTGACACTGGAGGAGAAGCAAGCTGGATCTGCAAGGATTTGCAAGCTGGCACAGCTATTCATGCAGATTCGTGGCCAATGACTGATTCTACCAAATGGAGCCAATTCTGCACTGTCGAGAGTTGTACATGTGAAATTGGAATCTGATTTTACTTTCTATCGATCTGCATGGATGTGTTGGTCCAAAAATAAATATGTAAAGCCTTTTGAAAAAAATAAAAGGGAAAAAAGAAAGAAAAAAGAAAACTAGCAGGGGGTGGTGATGCACACCTTCTTAAAAATTTTTATTTCAGCCTGGGCCTGGGGGAGACAATCAACAGCTTTCAAATTCGGCCAAATATTCCACTTAGTGAGGGGGAGCCCTTAACTGGAACTGGGGACTTAGGGCAATATGCACTGGAGCCCAGACTCTTGAGCTCCCAAGAAGAAATGCACTATGGGAGCAACTGACAGGGAGGCTACTAAAAATAGAATCTAGGTAATCCAGAATTGTGCATATTTGTTAATCTACACTGATCTCACTCTCCGATGGAGATTGTGTTTGTATTTTTCAGGATGCAGCGCGAGAGCTGGGGCCCATCTAACCCTACCAACCTACCGTAGACCGATAGCTGAGATTCTGGCAAGAGAGGAGCCACCACAGTCATATCGTGGAGGATCCAAATGGAACCCCGCAGAGAAGGATGGGAGGAACGAGGGACCCACAGCCACAGCCATTCAATCAACACAGGATAAACCAGGGTGACAGAAACCAACAATTTTCGACACAAAGGCCCCTATGCTCACATTAAAGCAGCCTTAATACTCACCCACCACGACTCAGGGAACTGAGCGGAAGAGGGGGCAGAAAGATTATGAGAGCCGTGGTGGGGGAGACTATCCAGAGGCATGGCACCCCTCAGTAGCAACACACTTGGGCCAGGAGAACCAGGCTGAGTACTAGGTTATCCATGGTCCCCTGCTACAAGGACAGATCCAGATGACCTATGGAGGAGGATATCCAGCTGATTGGGGATGGGGAGAGGGGGCATTGGGGAACTGGGGATAACAACTCATTGTTTGCCCACTGAATAATGTAACTCATTATGGACAATAAATATATATTAAAAAATTTATTTCTTTATTTTTACAAATATTTTCTTTATTTATTATGGGGTGGTGTATGGGTATGACAGGGCCTCCTGCCACTACAATGAACTCCAGATGAATGTGCCACTTTGTGCTTCTGGCTTTACATGGGTATTGGGGAATTGAACTGGGGCCGTCAAGCTTTACAATTAAGTGCCTTTAACCACTGAGCCGTCTCTCCAACCTGGTGCACACCTTTTTAATCCCAGCACTTGGAAGGTAGAGGTAGGAGGATCACTGTGAGTTCAAGGTCGACCTGGAACAACAGAGTGAGTTCCAGGTCAGCCTGGGCTAGAGTGAGATCCTACCTTGCAAAAAAAAGAAAGAAAGAAAGAAAGAAAGAAAGAAAGAAGAAAGAGAAAAAGAAAGGAAGGACACAAGAAATAAATAAAGGAAGAAAAAGAAGAGAAAAGAAAAAAGAAAGATACTATTTCAGATTACAAGACAATATCCTGAGTAAAGTTTTTATTTAATTTTTTTCTGAATAGTTTTTTTATTTAATTTTTTTTTCTGAGTAAAGTTTTTAAAAGTGGGCCAGGGGTTGCAGTTCAGTGGTAAAGTGCTTTCCTGTGCAAAATTCTAGGTTCTTTAGTCTCCAGCACACACACACACACACACACACACACACACACACACACACACACACACACA
>PVHP010037487.1:0-17342 GCA_004024765.1 Zapus hudsonius
AAATGAAAAGAAAAAAAAAAAAAAAAAGCCAGTCATGGTGACATGTGCCTAAAATCCCAACACTCTATAGGCAGAGGTAGGAGGATCTATCGCTGTGAGTTCGAGGCCAGCCTGGGACTACAGAGTGAGATCCAGATCAGCCTGGGCTCGAGTGAGACCCTGCCTTAAAAAAAAACAACACAAAAGCCAAACCCTGCTAAGACAACAGGGCACTTGTATAGGACAGCACTTCTCTCAGCCTGTCTGGGGCTCTTTGTTTATTGTGACTCTTTCCCTGGTTTTCTGATTCCAGTCAGATAAAGAAAGAAAGAAAGAAAGTGGTAGCTTTCAAGCCCATAGCCAGGTCTCTGTGGGAATGGGAAGCGGGGCTGCCTGGCAGCCAGTGCTCTGGGCAGGGGAGGGCAGAGGCTCCTGGCCCTGGGAGCAAAGAGCCTGTCTGTCCACCTCTCGGACCGGTCAGGCCCCTGATGCAACTGTGAGGATCTCGAAGATTTACTCACCCGAAAATGATGGTCTGGGTTGGGGCGGGTGGAGGGGTGGGGTGGGGGTGGCTTAGACGAGCCCAGGGGGGCAGAGCAATCTGGAAAAGGCAGCATGTGTGGTGGTTGGGGTGGCCTTCTGTACAGGCTTCCATTTTCCTCCCATTCCCCATGCTTCCTCCCTCCCTCCCTCCCTCCTTCCCTCCTTCCCTTCCCTTGCTCAGTCATTGGCTTCCTGGTGGCACTGTTTCCTTGGCAACCCAAAGCAGACAGCTTCCCTGCCCCCACCCGGCCAAGCTCAGGAACGTGGGGGTGGGATGCCAGTACAGCAGACCTCTCTGGGGGAACTCAGAACAGCCCTAGGGACCAGGTTGGTCTTTCTGCTTTGCTACTGTTGCCTGAGTTACCTGATCTGCCCCCCTTCTCTCCTCTCCATTCTCCCTCCCCTTCTTCCCTCCCTCGCCCCTTTCCTGCCCAGCTTAGAGTGACTGCCAGCTGAGGCCGCCCCTCCCTGTCCCAGCTCAGGCCTAGACCCTCTCCCCTCCTGAGGCTCCCCTGCCCAAGCCCCCAGCTTCCTGCCTCCTCCTCCCCAGCCCTCACCCAGGTACAAGTCCTCCTTAGAGCCAGGAGGGCGTGCAAGAGCCAGGCTGAGAGGCCGAGCCTCACACGGGGGCAGCTCGTATTTATCCTCATCCTCGTCTTCATCCTCCTCCTGGGCCTTCAAGCAGGGATGCTGAGATGGCAGAGAGGACACGTCAGAACGATGGTGGTCACCGCCTCCTCTTCCGGCCCCAGCCTCAGCTGCTGGACTCACCCTGTGTCTCCAAGTCTCTGGGCCAGGCAGGACAGATGGCTTAGACGCATCTTCTCTCCAAACTGGGACATCTGGACAGACAGACTGACCTCGCCTCTTCCCCTCAAGTAACACAAAGCTGGGCCTATCTGTTCATGACTTTCAACTAAGGAACCCCATAGTGATGGACATTTCTGGCACTGTAGCAAGGCCAGTGTGGACAGCAAGCAGAGATTGGGGGGTGAGGGGGGCTCCCAGCTGCTTGTTATACCTATGCACGTTCCCAGGCCCCTGATTTTGACCAAGACACATGGGGGACCTAGGCTCCAGTGACCAAGCAGTACTGGACAGTGATGGGCAGAGAGCCACTCAAGGGAGACCCAACCTGGTCTGCTGACCCCTCTGGACCACTGCGTCACTTACCCACACATCTGGCAGGTGGAAGGGGTGGCCCCAACCTGTAAGCAGACTCTACTCAACTCTGCCCAAGAGTTTGTTAGCCAGGCTCTTACAGTGTGGATGCTCCACACCTGTAACTTTCCAGAAGGTGTGACATGATCACAGGAGGAGGAGGATGGAGGGAAGAGCTAGGAGCTCTGGGGTAGACAGCCTGATGAGTTGGTAACCTAGGGAAATTGGGGTGGGGGAGTCCCACAGCTGATACAGAGGGTAGAGGTGGGAGACAGCATCGTAGGAAGGTTGGCCCAGCAAAGGAAGGGTCGGAAGTAGGGTGGAGACAAGGGGAGAGGACAGGAGAAAGGGGGGCTCAGGTACTCACCGGGCTTTGTTTCCACTGAGCTTGTCCTAGAAAGAGCCAGAAGGGGAAAGATGCTCAGTGCAGCTGGGACCTCTTTCTCTGTCCAGGTTTATGTGCCTGGGGCTACTCAGGGACCAAGTCTCACCATGGCAAGGTAGATGAGCTCTGCCTTCCTGGAGCCCAGGAGTGGCCACAAATGGCCTCTTGGACAGAAGCCTTATTGTTCCTATTATTTGCATCTGGAAGGTGGGTCACCTGCAGCCTCCCACCTTGAATGGACTTCAGCCAGGACCTTCGTCCTGAGGCTTTGGTCTCCAACCTCTGAGCCATTCCAGCAGGAAAAGCTGAGCTGGACCAGGTCGGAAGGCTTCCTTCTGCTTGTTCATTCAGTCACCATTCTAGACTCATACACATTACATTAACAGATGGGGCCCTTTGCAGACACTTGCTTAACTTGTCCCTGATCAGAGACTCTCATGAAACTGAATGCAGCATCTTTAATCGATGGATGTGTTCATTCACTCAGTGGGGAATTTTAAAATGTTTATTTATTTATTTATCTGCAAGCAGAGAGAGACAGAGAGACATAGGGAGAATGGGTGCCCCAGGGCCTCCAGCCACTGTAAACGAACTCCAGATGCATGCGCCACTTTGTACATCTGGCTTTACGAGGGTACTGGGGAATTGAACCCAGGCCATTGGGCTCTGCAGGCAAGTGCCTTACTTGCTGAACCTCCTCTCCAGCCCTCAGTGGGGATTTACCAGGCTGACCTGGAATTCACTATGTAGTCTCAGGGTGGCCTTGAACTCATGATGATCCTCCCGAGTGCTGGGATTAAAGGCGTGCGCCACCACGCCTAGCATCACTATTAAGGTAATTTAGCTCAGATCCTGCAATGTTCCATCCCCTGTGCTATCATTCCTTCAGCCTTGTTTGAAGTAGATGCAAGTCTTTGTTGGAAATTATAATAATAAAAGAAGGAGGAGGAGGAGGGGCTGGAGAGATGGCTCAATGGTTAAGGCACTTGCCTCCAGTGCCTAAGGCCAAACCCACAAGGTGGTGGCCCTGATTCTCTCTCTCTCTCTCTCTCTCTCTCTCTCTCTCTCTCTCTCTCTCTCTCTCTCTCTCTCTCTCTCTGCTTGAAAATGAAAAAAATAAAATAAAAAGAAGAAAAAGCAGTAGCCATGAAAGGGATTTCCATCTACTGCCCGTTCTTCACTCCCAGGCTGTATTTTCTTCCATATTTAGACCATAAGGCAGGGGGCAACTTCCCTCCCCAAGGGTACCACTCCCTATGGGATCAGAGTCTACAGATGGAGTAGAATGTTCTGGAACCACCCCACCACAAACCCCAAATCAAACGAGTTTCCAGAGCATATGGCCCTCACCTCAGCCACTGACTCCCTCTGTTAGGGACTTTGCATAGGCAAATTTCTCGGCCAGGGTGAACAAAGGACCACAGAGTCCAGGACATCTTGGAGGTGTGGGAAGAGGGGAAGGAGGGAGGCTTGCCTTGCTAGTCTGGTCAGGCAGCGTGAAGGGCTGTTCCTCTGGCAGATATTTGTTTTGTTTTGTTTGAGGTAGGGTCTCACTCTAGCCCAGGGTGAGCTGGAATTCACGCTGTAGTCTCAGGGTGGCCTTGAACTCATGGCGATCCTCCTACCTCTGCCTCCCGAGTGCTGGGATTAAAGGCGTGCACCACCACGCCTGGCTTTTGGGAATTGTTTTGTTTTGTTTTGTTTCTCGAGGTAGGGTCTCACTCTAGCCCAGGCTGACCTGGAATTCACTATGTAGCTGGCAGATTTTTCCACGGTGTCTGAGGAAGGTAAGTGAGGTTGTCCTTGGTTCTCCACCCCCAAGTACATACACCCACACATCCCCACACGCACACAATTTGCCCTAAAATCAATAGAAAAATGTCCAAGGCAGAGATAAAATAATAGATGGGTCTGGAGAGATTGCTCAATGGTTAAGGCACTTGTCTGCAAAGCCTAAGGACCTGGGTTCGATTCCCTAGTGCCCAAGTAAAGCCAGATGCATCTGGAGTTCATTTGCAGCAGCTGAAGCCCTGGGGTGCCCATTCTGTCTGTCTGTCTGTCTGTCTGTCTGTCTGTCTCTTTGCAAATAAATAAATATGAAAAAAGAAGAGGAGCCGGATGACCAGACATTAGCAGTTTGTAGCCCTAAGACAGGGCTGCTGCAGAGCCCATAACGTGAGACACAATGAGCCACTTCATAGACGGCCTCTGGGATGTCGTCCGTCAGGACCACAGTGACCCAACTCCAGACGCTCCCCAGGCACGAACGTCAGTGGGCTGAGAAGTGAGCTTCGCTTCAGGCTGGAACAGCTCTCCCAGAATGCTCCGGGGGCAGATGAGACATCGTGAGTTTGTCCACAGGACCCGACAATGGATTCCAAGGGCTGTTCCACGGTCACCTCCCATCCACTCAGGCCCCAGAATTCTGCTAATTAGGAATATGTGGAATTATTTTTCAACCTAAACAAGCTTTTTTTTCTTTTGGCAAATTGGGGATTGAACGGAGGACATCAGGCATGCTAGGCGAATGCTCTGCCCCTGACTTCACGCCCTCATCTTTTTTTTAAAAATTAATTTATTTTTTAATATATATTTATTGTCCATACTGTGTTACATTATTCAGTGGGCAAACGATGAGCTGTTATCCCCAATTCCCCAACGCCCCCCTCCCCATCCCCAATCAGCTGGATATCCTCCTCCGTGTACCATCGGGATCAGTCCTTGTGGCAGGGGACCCTGGATAGCCTGGTACTCAGCCCGGACCTCCTGGCTCCAGTGTGTTGTTGCTGTAGGGTGCCATCACGCCCTCATCTTTGTGCTTAGTTTTTCGAGGTAGGGTCTCGCTCTAGCCCAGACTGACCTGGAATTCACTCTGTAGTCTCAGGCTGGCCTCGAACTCATAGAGAATTCCAGGTCAGCCTGGGCTAGAGCGAGACCCAACCTCAGAAAAAACCCCACAAACCAAAAGGTCAGAGGCCCAAGTTGGTCCAGGTGGACACCTGTGTGGCGGAGTCCGAGCTGCTGTCAGGGACAGTCAACTTTGATGGCATCACTAATGGGCGGTGGACAGAAGGACAGGACAGACAGCTCCCTAGGGGGGTCTCTGTCCCCCCCCCCCCACGTACATGATCATTTATGGCCGCTGCTTCAGAGGGAGGTGGCGAGCCCTGCCACCATCTCCCCGAAGGTGACAGAAAGCTTGGGCAACAGTGGGGTTCATCTCTGAGTGTAGCTTCCTTGGCCTCTGGACTAAAGTGCACAGGCCAGTGTCCCCTGCTCGCCTCTGCCCTGCAGGGGGAGTGGCACCTTAATGCCACTCACCTGCCTTACCTGGCCGTGTCCCAACTCTGCTTAAAGCCCTCAGTGACTCAAAAGGACACCACACACCTCTTACTGCCTTCGGAGCCTGGACACCCCCCGTTGCTCCCTGGGGGCTCACAGACACTCAACGTCCCCTGTGTTTGCAGGAAATCTGGGATCCAGGTGGTCCGTTCTGTATCCTCTGAATTCGGGAAATTTCCATGAAAGAGACAGAGCTTCATCAGGCCTGTGGAATGGGAAGACGTTCTTAAACCAGGCGTGGTGACGCATGCCTGTAACCCCAGCACTTGGGAGTTCAAAGCTAGCCTTGGCTGTGTAGCAAGTTTGAGGTCCCCTGGGTTATAGGACACCTCATCTCTCCTGCCCCCTCCCTGCAAAGAGGGGAAGAGGAGGGCTCTTCCATATACATCACACGTCAAAAAATATTTTTTTAACTTTTTAAAAATATTTTATTTATTCATTTTCAAGCAGAGAGATACAGAGAGAGAGAGAGAGAGAGAGAGAGAGAGAGAGAGAGAGAGAGAGAGAGAGAGTGTGTACCAGGACCACCACCTTGTGGGTACTGGGGAATTGAACCTGGGGCCTTAGGCACTGAAGGCAAGTGCCTCAACCACTGAGCCATCTCTCCTGAAATTGTTTTTACTGCTTCTCTTCTGATGACTTTTCCTTGATCTCAGCCATCTCCCCTCCACTTTAGCTCTGTTCTGTGGCTACACAAAGTACCCCCACACCCAGGGGTTCCCTGGAGTCTCTAGACTAGCCTGGAACCTGAGCTCCCCAGGTTGAGATTTAGGCATGCAACCACCCTAAACCCTCAGCTGCTTCTTGTTTTTATTTTATTTGTTTTTTATTTTATTTTATTTTTTTTTGGTTTTTCGAGGTAGGGTCTCGCTCTAGCCCAGGCTGTCCTGGAATTCACTCTGTAGTCTCAGGCTGGCCTTGAACTCACGGTGATCCTCCTACCTCTGCCTCCCGAGTGCTGGGATTAAAGGCCTGCGCCACCACACCCGGCTTTGTTTTTGAATTTTTGATTTTCCCGAGGTAGGGTCTCACTCTAGCTGGGGCTGACGTTGAACTCACCCTGTAGTCCCAGCCTGGCCTCAAACTCATGACGATCCTCCGACCTCTGCCTGCGCCACCATGCCCATGACCCTCAGCTTCTTTAGCGGTCTTTCATCTTGGTCCATTGGCCCAGATTTTGCCCAGACAGAAGAAAGTGGCCCCCTATTCAGACAGCCTGGAGGAGGTGGCAAAGAAAGTGTCTCTTATCTGCTGGAACAGCCTGTCCCCTCCCTCCTCCGTCCTGCAGGCCAGAGGATGAGGGTCCTTTCCACAGTGGGGAGCCAGCCGAGCAGAGCAGCCCCGACCCTGCTCTCAGGACTCCCATGATAATTAAGCCCCAATAGGCTTATTTCCCAGCTGGCTCTCAGCTGCCCTGGTGTCTAGAGGGGTTCGGAGCCAATTTCCAAGTGTTTGGCCAGCAGCTTGGCACCCAGCAGGCTCCCGATCGATCAGTGTCTGTTGTAGCTGCATTACCCAAATCTTACTCATTCTGCACAGCCTGCCTGTGAAAGGCCTCCTCGGCCAAGAGCCTTGGTCAATGTCTTGTTCCTTTCCCGCCCACATGTCACCAACCACTAGGCCTAGAGGGAGGGCACAGTGCCCGTAGGGCCCTTCTGTTTTGGTTTATGTTGTTGTTGTTTATAAATTTTTTTTTTTTGGTTTTTCGAGGTAAGGTCTCGCTCTAGCCCAGGCTGACCTGGAATTCACTGTGTAGTCTCAGGGTGGCCTTGAACTCAAGGCAATCCTTCTACCTCTGCCTCCCGAATGCTGGGATTAAAGGCGTGCGCCACCACGCCCGGCTTAAATATTTTTATGTATTTATTTGCAAGCAGAGAGAGATTGAAGACAGGCAGACAGAATGGGCACGCCAGGGCCTCCAGCCATAACAATGAACTCCAGATGCATGTGCCACTTTGTGCATCGGTTCTGGGGAATCGAACTTGGGCACTTAACCGCTAAGCCATCTCTCCAGACGCCTTCTCCGTTTTATCTGCTGAAAATAACCCCTTTTTGTATATTCAGAGGGGTATTTTGACCAATCTCCCAGCCTCCACTGGTCCTTTCCTCTGTTTACCTTCCAGAGGGGCTACTGTTCTTTCCCCCATTTCCCGGACATCCTGAGTCCTTGTTTCTCCCAGGTCCCCTGGAAAGGGAAGAGGGTTCCAAAAATTGGGCCGACCACCTACCCTCGCCCTTAGTAGAGGCTGGACACTACAGTGCATCAAAGATACTTCTCTGCGGGGTGTGGTGGCTCACGCCTTTAATCCCAGCACTTGAGAGGCAGAGGCAGGAGGATCGCCATGAGTTCGAGGCCACCCTGAGACTACATGGTGAATTCCAGGTCAGCCTGGGCTAGAGCGAGACCCTACCTAGAAAAAAAACACGAGAGAGAGAGAGAGAGAGAGAGAGAGAGAGAGAGAGAGAGAGAGAGAGAGAGAGACAGAGAGAGCATTCCATATCTCGGACTGAGCTCACCCAGCCTACCTGTCACCAACAGACAAGCTGCGACCAGAGGGCACAGGTCGCTGGCCTTTGATAATACCCACAGGGTCGTGTCCTGCAGGGACTTGAGCAGTCCTTTCAAAGGAGAGGGTGCCTCCTCGTGTCGAGGAGAAGCACGGCAGCCTGACGAGCAAGAGGGAAGGGCCGCCCTCAACCATCAGGAAGGCAGAGAGCAAAGCCCTGCCCTTGGCCACACTCTGTAATGACTTAGTAACACTTAATGCCCTGTGACTTGAATTGAGCCCTAGTGGGCTGGGCCTTCACACAGAGTTTATGATTCAGGAGTTAGCTGCTGAACCCCAAGATTCCCAGGCACCCCAGGGTCTCTGCAACCAGCACCTCGAGATGAAGTCTCTGGAGCCGCAGAGCTCCCACAGTACATGAACGGGTGCTCTGCTGACCGGAAGCAGAGTCAACCAGTGCTTGGCACCAAGTGACAAAATATCTGCCTCCAGTGTCAAGAAAGTGTTTCTCTACCTGGTGTGGTGGTACCTGGACACCAACGCCTCAGCCAGAGACCGGAGGATGTGAGTTTGAAGCCAGCCTGGGCTACATCCCAAGTTTCTGAGCAGCCAGGCTCATATAGCAAAACAAAAAGGAACCAGCAAAAATTATTCGCTGTGGGGAAGTTGCCCAGTTGGTAGATGGGTGCTCCATCCCCAGAATCGCACAAGCCAGACATGGTGGTTCATGCCTGTCAGGCTGGCCTCACTATGTGGTGAATGGTGGTGGGGCACGTCTTTGATCCCAGCACTCGGGAGGCAGAGGTAGGAGGATCGCTGTGAGTTCGAGGCCAGCCTGAGACTACAGAGTGAATTCCAGGTCAGCCTGGGCAAGAGCGAGACCCTACCTTGAAAAACCGAAAAAACAAAAAGCTGTTTTTTGTTTGTTTATTTTGCTTTGTTTTTCGTTTTTTGAGGTAGGGTCTCACTCTAGCCCAGGCTGACCTTGAACTCACTGCAAATTCACTATGTAGTCTCAGGCTGGCCTTGAACTCACTGCTAACCTCCTACCTCTGCCTCCCTAGGGCTGGGATTAAAGGCATGTACCACCAAGCCTAGGGTTTGTTTGTTTTTAATTTTAGAAAGATTTTATTAGAATTTAAGAGAAGGAAGGATGAGGCCCTGTACAGCAGGAAGGGATTTCCTAAAATAGAAAAGTCCATGGTTGGGCTGGAGATATGGCTCAGCGGTTAAGGCACTTACCTGCAGTGCCTGAGGCCCCGTTCAATTCCCCAGGACCCACATAGGCCAGATCCACAAGGTGGTGGCTTTGGTGTGCTCTCTCTCTCTCTCCTCTCTCTCTCTCTCCCTCCCTCCCTCCCTCTCTCATCATCTATCTCCTGTATCTCTCTGCTTGAAAATGAATAAATAAAATATTTTTTAAAAAAAGTCCATGGTTGCCTTAAAAAAAAGGCGGGGGGGGGGTGTTTCACTATATAGCCCAACTAGTCTTGAACTCAGAATACACTTATCTCAGAAAAATAAGCCCTTCGAGAAATTTCCAGGCAGGGATGGGTATACCTATAGACCACATACCCAGCTAGTAGGATTTTCACGCTTGCTAACCAGAGGATCTGGGCAGTCTGATGACCCTCTTCCGACTTTCTCATTTCTGTTTACTATTAAATAGAGTATTTCCAGGCGGCAGCCGGTCTCGTTCTATTTATTACAGGGTCATGGCTGTGCCTCCAGAGCTCACGGACGGAAGTGTAAAAGCTCAGCGTGGGGCTGGGGACAGCAAGTCCACCTGGCTCCTTGCTCCTGGCCACTGGGTGTCGGTGCTCGGGATACAGGTGTAACCTGAGTCCCCACCGGGGAGCCAGGAACCAGCTGAGAAGAGGCTGAGGACAGAGCTGCTCCGGCCACGGAGGTGGGTGAAGAGGCTCCGATCTGCACTGACGTCCTTGGGTAAGCCCCCTCCCCAGCATCGCGGAGGCTCCTGGACAGTTCAGAGCCGAATGAGCAGAAAGAAGGTGGGTCGTGCGCCTGAGCCCCCAGGGAGGCTCTGAGCACTCAGGGATCAATCACCTCGTGCCAGCCCCTCACCCTCCTCTTCGCCCTGCCTGCCTTGGAAAGCTGGTGTTTGGGGCCAGGACAAACTCTTGCCCACACCCATCGGGGCGCATGGAGGGCGCGGGCCTTTCCTGGGCTTCTCCAGGCCCATTCAAGCCCTCGAACAGGCTCGGTCCTGCGGGAGCCTGAGCTGCTCTGGGCAGCTGGCAGGGGTCCTGGAGGACACTGAGACCCTTCCACCCACCCTCCATGCCCTGCTCCTGCAGCCTGACTCCTCGGGTGGACTGGATGGCGGCGGTGGGCTTGGACGGCGACTCCGGGGTTCAGCCCCGCCGGCAGGGTTTAAGCACCAGGCCGGCGAGGAGACCAGCCCCCAACCCCTCCGCGGCCAGCAGCCCCCACCCCACAATGACTCCACCCAGGGAGGAATAGATCAGGCGAGACGCCCTGCCCGGTGGCGCGCTGCCTTCTGGGATTCGCGAGGGCGGGGCTAGCCGGAGAGCGTGCTGCGCGCGTGCGTTGGTCCTGAGGTCAGAGCGAGGACTGACATCCTTCAGACTTTGTCCCTGGGCCTGGGATGAGACCACAATAGCGGCGGTGTCGGCCCGCTGCCTGCTGGGGCTTGTAGATCGCGTGCGCTTCGCTGCCTGCTGGGACTTGTAGTTCGCATGCGCTCCGCTGCCTGCTGGGACTTGTAGTTCGCGTGGGCTCCGCTGCCTGCTGGGGCTTGTACATCGCGTGCACTCCGCTGCCTGCTGGGACTTGTAGTTCGCATGCGCTCCGCTGCCTGCTGGGACTTGTAGTTCGCGTGGGCTCCGCTGCCTGCTGGGGCTTGTACATCGCGTGCACTCCGCTGCCTGCTGGGACTTGTAGTTCGCGTGCGCTCTGCCCTGGGCAGGTCCTCAGTTGCCCAGAGCAGCTCAGACTCCAGCAGGACCCAGCCTGTTAGAGTGCTTGAACGGGTCTGGAGACGCTCAGGAAAGGGCCCAGCCCTCCGTGTTCTCAGATGTGGCTGGGGAGGAGTTTGTCTTGTTCCCTCCCAAACACCAGCTTTACAAGGCTGGGCTAACAGGAGAATGAGGGGCTTGCACGAGGTGATAACTGAGGTATTCAGGGCCACGGGGCAGGACAGATAAAATCCAGGTCAGGCTGGGTAATCCTCATGCCTGTAATCCCAGGAGAATTAGGTTGGAGGTCTACCTGGGCTACATAGTGAGCTGCAGGCCAGCCTGGCCCACGTAAACCTGTCTTTAAAAAAAAAAAAATGGAAAAAAGGGGCTGGAGAGATGGCTCAGCGGTTAAGCACTTGCCTCCAGTGCCTAAGGCCCTGAGTTCAATTCCTCAGGACCCACATAAGCCAGACCCACAGGTCCTCCTCCTCCTCCTCCCTACTTGCAAAATAATAATAATAAATTTTGTTTGGTTTGGTTTTTTTGAGGTAGGGTCTCACTCTAGCCCTGGCTGACCTGGAATTCACTCTGTAGTCTCAGGCTGGCCTCCAACTCACAGCGATCCTCCTACCTCTGCCTCCCAGTGCTGGGTTTATGGCATCTGCCACCAAGCCCAACTAAAAATATTATTTATTTGCAAGCAGAGAGGGGGGGGGGAGATGGAGAACAATGAGAGAATGGGCACACCAGGGCCTCCAGCCACTGCAAAGAAACTCCAGACACATGCGCACCTTGTGCATTTGGCTTTACGTGCCTTTCACTGTAGTTCGACCTAAAAACATGCCAACTCAGAATGCTCTGGAAGGGCCTCTGAGCCTCAGGTACAAACCCACCTTTGCAAGTAGAATGAAACCAGAAGTCTTCCCCTGGGGATGCTGCCTGTAGACCAGGAGGGGTCTGTGGGTGTGAAGGTGGAACAGAGGTGGCCAGAGTGGGTGGACAGGCAGAGGGAGGTGGTTTCTGGGCCTTGCTGGGCCCAGGGTGGCTGTCTGGATCGTCCATTGGGTGAGGGGTGAAGTCAGGGTGGGGACAAGGCCTCTACCCCCCCAGTCTGGCCCCTGGCCCGTGCAGATGTCAGCTGACACTGCGCATGCTCTTGCAGAAGTGGATGACCCATTTCCAGAAAGGCCAGCTCTCTAGAGCGGACCCTGGTTTCCTGTGAGTCAAGTGGGGAGACTGACGCAGGTCAAGTTCGCCTGGGTGACAGTCCTGCCCTCTGGGCAGGAAGGAGGGTGGGAGATGTGGACTGATGGGTCCCATTTACAGCACCAGCATGAACGGGTGCTCCACGGACAGCATGATGGAGGCTGAGGACCTATGGGTGGCATGGGAAGTGAACAAAGCTTCCCCACAGTGTGGCTGACCTTAGCTTTCCTTCCTTCCTTCCTTCCTTCCTTCCTTCCTTCCTTCCTTCCTTCCTTCCTTCCTTCCTTCCTTCCTTCCTTCCTTCCCTCCCTCCCTCCCTCCCTCCCTCCCTCCCTCCCTTCCTTCCTTCTTTCCTTCCTGGAATTCACTATGTCGTCTCAGGGTGGCCTTGAACTCAGGGCGATCCTCCTACCTCTGCCTCCCCGGTGCTGGGACTAAAGGTGTGCACCACCAGGAGTGCTGGGTCCCCACCATGTCCTCAGCTCTCCCTCAAGGGACCCTGGGCGGCCCAGATGGAAGATTCCAGGCCCTCTGACTCACAGCTCCTGGGTGGGGCTGGGCCTGGGCAGCCGGAGTCAGGACGGGGCAGCAGGCAAGTAGCATGCGATCACTGGGGGTCCGAGGAGCTCAGCTACTCGGGGGTCACCTGGCTGTCCCTCCATTTGGGACGAAGTCCCGCAGTCCTGCTGGGAGGGGTGAGGGAAGGCATTTTACAAACAAGTTCCTTATAAATTTTTCTAAGTTGGTTCACTGTCTCTTTCTCTGTCTCTTTCTCTGTCTGTCTTTCTGTCTGTCTCTGTCTTCCTCTCTCCCTCAAGGTCTCGTGTTTGGCCTCAGACTCACTATGTAGCAGAAGATAACCTTGAACTCCTGATCCCCCACCTCCCTGGTTTGAGATTACAAATTTAAGAGCAAGTTTTTCTTCCGGGGGTGACAGGGCCTCCGTTAACACAACTGTGCTTCTCATTCAGACCTGTACAGAGTCTCAGCCAAGAACCTCTCCTGGAACAACCAGAACCCCAATCCCAGAACCTGGGGAGACAGGCTGGGGAAGGAAGGGAGAAGGTGGGCATTGTGGGGACAGGTGCCGGGTTCGTTTACTGAGGCCCCTAGGAAACTCTCATCCCTAAGGTGGATGGCAGACCAAAAAGACCAGAAAGGAGTCAAGACTTATCAAATATAATATTATCTCACTTAACCTGCATGCCCATTTTACAGATTGGAAGACACACCCGAGGCTGAAAACATTGACCAGAGGAAGAACAGCTTGTAAGTAGGAACATGCAGTTCCCCCTCTTCCCCTGTCCAAGGCTGACCTGGAACTCACTTGGTAGCCTCAGGCTAGCCTTGAACTCATGACCATCCTCCTGCCTCAGTCTTCCAAGTGCTATGGCCAAAGGCGACTCTTTATTTTATTTTATTTATTATTTATTTTTGACGCAGGGTCTCACTCTAGCCCAGGCTGGCAGAATTCACTGTGTAGTCTCAGGGTGGCCTTGAACTCATGGTGAGCCTCCTACCTCTGCCTCCTGAATGCTGGGATTAAAGGCGCGCCACCACGCCCCGCTGACCTTGAACTTCTGATCCTCTTACCTAGGTATCTTTTTTATTATTTTTAATTTTTTATTTATTCATTTTCAAGCAGAGAGAGAGAGAGAGAGAGAGAGAGAGAGAGAGAGAGAGAGAGAGAGAGAGAGAGCGCGAGCATGCCAGGGCCAGCCACTGTAAATGAACTCCAGACACATGCGCCCTCTTGTGCACTGGGGAATCGAACTCGGGTCCTTCTGCATTGCAGGCAAACGTCTTAACCACTAAGCCATCTCTTCAGCCCAATTTTTTCTAAAAATATTTTATTTATTGATGACCCTGTTTTCAAGCTGTCATTGCCCACGGAGACACTTGGAGGCCGGTTGTTGGCTGTGTTATCTGGAGAGAACACTCAATGCCCCATCTTGTCCTAGTGCTGTAGTAACGCGTGGAAACGCACATCCAGGCACGCACGGTGGTCCACGCTTGGAACCCCAGAACCTGGGAGATGACGTCAGAAGGACCACACGTTTGAGGCGGGTTTGGGTTACATGGTGAGATAGATCCTGTCTTGAATAAACTAGTAAAACAGCAGAACTCCAGCAAGGGGGGTGCTGGAGAGATGGCACTGTGGTTAAGACGCTTGCCTGCAAAGCCTAATGACCTGGGTTCAATTCCCCAGCACCCACGTCAAGCCAGATGCACAAAGTGGCACATGCATCTGGAGTTCCTTTGCAGAGGCAAGGAGCCCTGGTGTGCCCATTTTTTTTCTCTCTCTCTCCTTGGAAATAAATAATGTTTTTAAAAAATATTTTATTTATTAATTTTCAAGGAGAGAGAGAGAGAGAGAGAGAGAGAGAGAGAGAGAGAGAGAACCAGGGCCACCACCTTGTGGGTCTGGCCCATGTCTGGCCCATGTGGGTCCTGGGGAATTGAACTCTGGGCCTTAGGCACTGGAGGCAAGTGCCTTCACCGCTGAGCCATCTCTCCAGCCCCTAAATTAAATAATTTAAAAAAAATCCCTGTGCACTCAAAGCCAGCAGAGACAAGACAGGGGGAGGAGAAAGTGGTTGAGCCAGTGACCCCACCCAGGAAATGTGACTAACCCACCGTGGCCTGGTTGTGAGAACCGATTGCCCGCCTGGGCTGGTGAGTGAGGAGCAGGGCTTTGCAGGCAGGTTTGTCTCCAGGGCCTCCGGGCCATCTAAGCTCCCGGGGGGCTCCTCTGGGAGCAGCATCTCTGCAGGGCCTGGAGCTTGCTTTCCTCCTGGGCTCCTAGCACTGAGTCCCTCGTGGGTGGGGCCTGTGGGTGGGCAGCCCTGGAGAGAAGGAAGTGAGAAGCCGGGGTGGGGCAGGCTGGGAGAAGAGCCGGAGAAGAAGTGGAGGGAGCCCTGGAGAGGTGACAGTGGGAGCTGCCCTCGGAGGGAGGCTTTCAGGACCTTCTTGGGTGGACAGATGCAGGCCTGGCTGCTGGGTGCCCAGCCTGGAGTTGGCTTTCCATGGCTCTGGTCCTGTAGATGCCGGGAGCCTGGGAAGGCCCAGGTGGGTTGTATCCCAGCTGCAGGGGGGGAAGAAGGGGGTCCTTGCTCATTCTGGTGTCCGACTTCCTGACAGAGGCCCCCCAAGGGCCCTCAGCTAGCCCGAGGGTGATTCAGCTTTGGTCCATGGCTGTCTTCAAGATATCACTGTGGTGGGGGCCTAGATATTTGGGCTGAGGGTCCAGGGAGGACTTAGCCATGTGAGAGGGCAGCTTCCCCAGTAGAGGGTCTTCTAGGAGCGGGTGGGGAGGGAGATGAAGGTGGGACTTGGGGTGGGGGACCTGCTTGGTTTGGGGTGCCCAGAGCCACTTCCTCCATTGACAGGAGCACTGGTTTCAGGCAGGGAAGTCACAACTCTGTTCCAGGGCCTCCCCAGGAGGAGGGCTGGTGTTATCTCACGTCTCGATGAGGGGACAAATGGGGACTGGGGGGCTCAGTAAGACTTACTGGCACCCCACAGGACTGGGCTGCTCACACACCCCTGACAGCAGCGAGCATTTTGTTAAAAGGTGTGTTTAACACCAGCCTCTACCTCTAGGCCCCCAGAGTGTCTTCAAAGACAGGCTGAGTCAGGGCCAAGGCCAGGCAGCCTGACACGCACCCCCCCCCCAATCAGGAGTCTGATGGGCTTCCTCACTCCTCGATTTCTGTCCAGAGGCTGGGCTCACCTGTTAAAATTCTAGGCTGTCTCTTGGGATTCCATCAGGTCCTATAAGTGGGGCCAAGCAAGTCCAGATAATCAAGCTCATTCCTCTTTTGTGAATTTTTGTTTTGTTTTGTTTTTCGAGGTAGGGTCTCGCTCTAGCCCAGGCTGACCTGGAATTCACTATGGAGTCTCGGGGTGCCCTTGAACTCACGGCGATCCTCCTACCTCTGCCTCCTACCTCTGCCTCCGGGTGCTGGGATTAAAGGTGGGTGCTCCTGAGTTCGATTCCCCAGGACCCACATAAAGCCAGATGCACAAGGTGGTCCATGTGTCTGGAGTTCCTTTGCAGTGGCTGGAGGCCCGGGTGTGCCCATTCTCTCTCCTCTCTCTCTGCCTTTCTCTCTCTCTCCCTCTCAAATAAATAAATTAAATATTAATAAAGCACAAGAAAGGAAACAGGAAATCTTCCTTAATACTTGCAAAAGCACTGCAAGGAAGGCCCGTTAGCACTGCTGTAGCAGCGGCTCCTGCACTGGAGGAGAGACTGGTCTCAACAACGAATGCAGTTGAGGGCCTGGGTGAGCGAGACTTGGGGTCAGGGCGGGAGAGAGCTTCTGTCTAAACCGACCTAACAGGATTCTTGCTGAAGATAGTCAGGGGGATTAGACATCACGTGGGGGCTGGCGGAGCTTGTGGAGCCTGACGAGAGGAGGATTTGGGGTTTATTTTTTTTAAAAAATTATTTATTCATTTTCAAGGAGAGAGAGAGAGAGAGAGAGAGAGAGAGAGAGAGAGAGAGAGAGAGAGAGAGAGAGAGAGCGCACCAGGGCCACCACCTTGTGGGTCTGGCATATGTGGGTCCTGGGGAATTGAACCACTGGAGGCAAGCGCCTTAACTGCTGAGCCATCTCTCCAGCCCTGGATTTGGGCTTTAGAGAGTTGTCTAAAACTGGATTTTGCAAGGAAGTCCACAGATGGGTCTAGAAGGTTCCTTCCCTGATGGAGTTTTGTCAAAGGGTCCTTGAATTTTGTAGGTCATGAGGGGACAGGCGTGTTCCTCTTCATGAGAACCCTCAAGTGGCTTGGGGGTGGCCAGTGCTGGCCTCAGTTCCCATTTCAGTAATGGACTGGAAACCAGCAAAGCTGGTCACTGGCTCAGCCTAGTGGTCCCTGGGACTTGGACTTGGGACAGCGCTCTGCCACTTCCTACCTGAGTCACAGCCCTGGGACTGGGGCTGGGGCTGTGGACACACCATGTGATTCTGTGGGCGAGGCCCAAGCGGTTTCCTCCCTCGGGCTTGTCAAGAGAATGCCTTCACTGTGTAGTAGGTGGGCGAAGGGAAAGGAAAGGAACTGGTAATTGACAAAGCATTTCACACTAGGCACCAGGGCTCTGCCTCCCCCCCTTCTCTCCAGGCTACCTTTCCTTTCAAAGATTCTGTTCCCCCCTCTTGAAGCTGTGATGCTGGCTTCCTTATTTTTGGTTTTCTTTATTTCTTCTTTATTCATTTTCAAGCAGAGAGAGAGAGAGAGAGAGAGAGAGAGAGAGAGAGAGAGAGAGAGAGA